>DWLR01003717.1:0-13098 GCA_018246295.1 Papilio alexanor hazarajatica
AATAATTTGTAGAGCACTAACTTTTGGAGTTTTATTCAATATTGTAATTTTTTCAAGGTGGTCTCAAACTTTTGGCCAGCAGTGTACGTACGCACGATGAACGATGATTCGAACCGCTTCGTTCAGACTCGCGGCACGTCCACTACGAAAGGATGGAAACCAGCCGTATGTCTAAAGGTAGAAGGGGATGGGAGAATTATTAATCTATACTAATACTAGTTATTGGCAGCGGCAGCGACAAAATATTTTTGTCTTTTTTATCATTACGTTTACCGATATTTAATATGGCCTATCATTTTCATAATCAAGTGTTGTTGATATATGTAAATTTTTAGTAAAATCGGTCAAGCCGTTCTTAAGTTGTAATGGGGCATTCAGTAAACAGGCAAACACACAGATTTTTAATATATTTAATAATTTTTAAAATCATACGCGCAATTACATGTTCCTGCTGTAGACCAATATTCCTCCGTTCGTCCGATCGGTGAAGCCGTTCTTAAGATATATCGGGCCATACAGCAAACAGGCAGCTTTATATAGCCTATCTATACTAGCAAAAACTCTGCTTAGTTTGGGATCAGATGTCCATGTGTGAATAATGTCCCAGAATATTATATATTATATATACTAGTATATTAGTCCATAGAGTAGAGTCTGCCTGTAATTTCAGTTTTTTTTTTTTGTAATTTTTTTATAAATATTTATTTTATGCTTCACTGTTATGAGCTATGTAATTTTGTAAAAAAGTATTGTAAGTATGTCTGTCTGACTGTCTGTGTATCACGATTTAACTTAAAAACGGCTTGACCGATCTCAACCATATAAAATATCTTTCTGTCTCACCGTATGTGCCTTTCCACCTTAAAAACTCATTGACCGATCTTAATAAAAATTGATTGCAAGAACACGTGATTGCGCAAATGATAGCTCACACAAAATATATATATACATTATAGACATACATAGTTATAACTTAACAACGGCTTGAGTGATCTTAATCATTTGTAGGTAGGTGGGTGGAGGTTTTTGTAAATTGGGTTGTTATATTGGATTGTCATTATTGATTGATAGAAAGAACATGTGATTGTTTTTAAACATTTTAAAACATTGTGTTGTATTTTACTCCTAGCGATCTTTTAAACGCGTGCGAAGCCGCTGGCAACATCTAGTTGATATTTATAATATGAAATAATAAAATCGGTTAAGTTGATTTATTCATCGCTTAAGAATCATCAATAACATCTTATTTCACCAGGCCTATTTTCAAATACGGAATAGAACAATGCGTTCGGTGACAGTGTCATGTGTTTATATAATTTATCAACGTCTTATTTTTATTATTGTTAAGGAGAGAGAGAGCTATACATCAATGTCAGTCGGTCGATGCGTCGATGTGGCATTATTACAGATAAAATGAAACTAATGTCTAGACAGTACCAGTTATAAAACTGACACCTTTCAATGACCATAGTTGAGTACACACTTATACTTATTTTAAAAAAATACTATTGTTTTATATAAACCAAAAATGCGTTTGTAATGTTGGAATAACTCTAATTTGTTTTGATACCAAAAGAAATTTGTTGTGAATTTTTTGAATAAACTGACAACCAAACGATGTGTAGAAATAAATTTAGATGAAGACTATTCCGATTCAGATTGAGAGAGTTTAGACGAATTGAATGATTAGGCATTCTAAGAACTCGGCCAAACCTCATGTTAAGAAGAATGATAAATAAAATTTAATTTACAAAATCTGTAAATACTTTAGTAAGGAAAATACCTACAAAGTGAAAGCAAATTACGGTATATAATGCTTAATACTAATTAACAACGAGTACTCGATAAGCAATTACAGCTTTTACTCGAAATTTAAAAATTTTAAGTTTACATAACTTTTAAAAACATTGCTTTATCTTTATAGCTAATTGCTTACAGGCGGTAGTTGCGGCAAGACTCGACGATACGAGACGCCGAAATAACAACGCCAAGATGACCATACCATTAGCCTTTTACGAGTGTCACTATCTATAGTAATCCAAAATAAGTGTATATGTCAATTCGACCATCCCCACACAACCATCGGTCAATTAGAGGAACTATACTAGTCTATTTCTACCTTTTGTTATATAACTTTCGTTCGAATAAAGCAGTTAAAATTTTAACGAAGATTTAAATTACTTTGTTACTTTGCGTGCAGTAAAACTGTATAACCAATTGCCGATACTGCCGTATTAAATATGCTTCTGCTGCACAGGCAAACAGGTCATAGATGAAGTTATTATAACACTGTCGATAATTTATAAACTTGTCTAAAATTTTAACTAATTCGGAAATCTACAACTTCAAAAAAAAGATTCGAAGAAAATAAAAAGACAAAAGACCATTTTTATACACAGGTAAAGCTTATTGCCTTTAATTTAAGCAGGTTAAAATGCTTCTAATTAAATATTTAATTTTAAATTTCAATTTTCAAATATTTAAGTACATTATACAGAAAACATGTTTACTGTAATCGAAGAAATGTCCTTACTCCAACTAATTAATACGAAATTCTTTTTTTTACGACCTTGACGGTTACTGATAGAATTTTTTACGACGAATTTATTTTTCACCTTTAGGTATTTACATCAAACAGAAGGTCGAAACTTGAGAACGACCTTACCGATTTCATTCGTATTTTATTTTAAGTTCTCTAATAATTTGTAGAAGATTCTAATGGAAAGAAAACAAGGTTTTTGAGAATAACAACTTTTTGTGACATGCTATCTTTTATTGAAATTATTATACGCGAATCAAATTACAAAAGAGTTTGCGAGGAAAATAAGAACGCGTGTAAAATCGCGGGCAGTGAGAAATAAAAACAAAAACCAAATATGTTAGTGATTTTGCAAATCAGTTTTTTTTTTTCAAAACAATTTTCTTACAAATTTTATAATACATACAAATTTGTAATAAAATTGTAATAACACCACTAATAACTCCTCTTCTCTAACGGCAGGAGAAATAACTTTTCTATGAGCACACTGATAAAAATATCTTATTTAGATGGTATGGTCAGAAAACCGCTAGCACCATTACGAGCTTCCTGTGCTGTAAATGTGGGAAGGACGCCGATAGCTAAAAAGACCAGTACTACAACATCATCAATATTTACCGCCGTATAGGTGTCTGAAAAGCAATCTAAAGAAATAATATTACTAATTCGCGGTTAACGTTAACCGTGGTAGAGTCAGGAACATCAACAGCTGTCGTCATACACTATTCTGTCAATAGGAAACGGTATGCTAGAAGACCTAAGAATGGTCATGAGCCGCATGCTATAATTATATTCTTTGGCACGTGATGAGTTCACGGATATCGTATTACGGCACCGTAGTGGAGCGTAATACATCGATACATTCTTAATGGGCTTACACTTAAATTATAAAACGAATATCTATATCTAAGCCCAATTCTATAGATAAAATGCTGAATATGCCTATGGTCTAGAAATTAAATTCTTAGTTTTCATCGCTGTCAGCGGAGAGATATCGTGGCACGTTATTAAATTTCCGGCGAAAATTGCTTTACAGTTGCTCGAAGTAGATTGCAAAGTTCTCATAGTTATTAGATGTTACGTTAAACCATTTGTTAATGTCTTATTTGAACGTTCCATTTATATGATACGGATTAAATTCACGGTTGACGCAGCTAAGCTTTGTTAATTATATTGAATTTGATAATTTGCTAGAGCGTGTGAATACCGTCTGGGCCGGACTGTCGCCATCGTTAAGGACTTATTGGTATCCAATTAGTAGAGGCGTGGTTGATTCGTATTATGTTTATTTGGTCACCGAACACGGGCTACATGGCAACCTAAAGTTATTGGACGCTACTTCTAAATATCGGTTTAAATACAAATACTGCTAGTTCGAGACATTGAATCCTAAAGTTCCTTATCCTTTTTTGTAATGGCTAAAATCTGAAACTACTGACCAAATAAAAAAAAACTTTTATTATTGGAAACAAGCAACATATAATACATATGTATAGTGATGTACATAAACAGTAGCTGATGCAATAGTAGACACTATGCGGTTAGGTTAAAACATAAATCTTAGTTAGTGTGGACCGTGCTTTAAAATTTCCATTTGTGTACTCTAAGCTGTATGCTCGTGCGTTATCATAGTTTGCCTCGAGAGGCGGTGCTTGTAACGAATGCTTATTGTTATAGCTCCCCTGGCACCTTTAACGACAACAAATGCATCATAACATATCACACTAGACGTATACAAGATCAGTCATTAATGTTATGACTTAGGTATTATTGTTGTTACTCAATTGTGTACAAAATGTACCAGAATATTCATAAAGATACTTTTTTTGTAATAACAAAAGGAGCGCATTTTGTTTTTACTATGAAAACGTCTTCTCTCAGTGTCTGTCAGTCTGTCGATAGTATATTTTATTGCGTGTACTACGGATAGTGTAGCTAAGAGCTATTTATGAACAATGTACTGACTGAATGATCTGACTCCAATGTATTTCGACCGTAATACGACTTAGGACTCCGAACTAAAAAAGAAAAGAAAACAAAGAAAGGAGTCTTGAGTATAATACTTATGGTATTGACACTTAAAATGATATTAAAACAAAATGTAAACAATTGATTCTATTAAAAACTTATAGGAGTGTGATAATGCATAAACATAACAATATTTCGTAACTACAAATCATTAATATTTATAGGTTAATATTGTATTTCACTTAACAGCCATTTAGTGAATAAAAATTTGCTGCACTGGATTTAAAAATTACTTAAACGAAGTATTCACTAATTAGTACCTAATTACAAAGCTTTTTTTAATCGGGCTTGCGCTAAAACAGTCTAGTGAACCTAAAGAAGGCAAGATGTTATTAACAATGACGACGGAACGCCACGAGTAAAATGTTGACAATAAACACTAAGATATCCACATCTAGTATGCAACTTAAATTTATTATGTGAATTATTTCAGCTTACGTGGCGCTATAATGTTTTGTTTATCAGATTTTTTGTGCGAGCAATGAGTTGCTGCAATTAGAGGTGTAAGCAATGTAATTAATTAGAAATTGGTTTCCTCATACAACGAGTTGAAAAGCGTTAGACGTTCTTAATGAAATATATCGTGTTTAATTTATCCAAAAATTCATAAAATTAAATGGCATTTATGGTATACAACAGTGATAAATGATATAACACTTCCTAATATAAATTAGTCATTGGTGTTAATTTGTTTGATTGAATCTACATATTATGTAAATGTATTAGTATATGCATTATGAAGGTTCATAAATTACGCGATGCAGAATGAAAGCGTCTCTACGTAGGAGTTTTTAATCACCGTCGAGTTACCTCGCTCTGTTACTCGCAGACGCCGAATCTGGCAACACGCGAGTGCATCCGAACGACAATCTTTACCCGAGTCTGCCGGCGTCGCGCTCGGGTTCGGTGCTCGCCGCTTGTCGCACCATCATCAGTCCGGAGGTGTCCGCGGGCGGGGCGGCACGTGCGGTGCGCGCCTCGCGTCTGTATTGTTTTGGCTCTGCTGACCATTGTTTAATTCCATCAGACTAGAATCGATACGACATTGATGCAAAACTGCAGGGCCTACGTTAATGCATTATCTAATCATTTAATTGCGTAACATATTAGAGACAATAATGTGTTATGTGTATTTAAAAGAATAAATGAAGACGTGATTTATTGACAAGTGAAACTTTCGATCGTTCCTTCATTTGTTCGATGTACCGCTTACGTTTTGTCACTGGACCATAAAATGTGCAAGTGATCTTTGTTGTAAAGGGAAGCATGTAAATCAATAATCGAGTGAATACCCAGCTGCGAACAACCGAGAGCCTGTACTGTAAGGTTTATTACACGGCTGCATATTGATTGGATCTCCGGAGGGATCCCTGGAAATTCTCCATAGCGGTAAGAAATAAAACATTTATGCATACGAATGTGGAACAAAAAATAAATAACACAAAATGTTATAATTTTTTTTATTTCACTTAACAAAATCATAGCCAAATACGTTGACTATCAAACATATAAAATTTTAACGTCAAGTTAAAAGTAAACATTAAAAAGGAATTCATTTTTAATTAAGTTTTTACAATCACAAAGCGCTCCGGTATACTTATACCAACGCGTCTGGGTATTACAACACGAAACCTACTAGATTTAAAAATTAAAGTATAAATTGCACAAACGTATAATTTTATGTCTTGTAGTCTAATCTAAGACTTACCCAGTTAAAAAAATTATTTTAACTGGGTAAATCTTACATGAAATTTGATTAATTTCTTGTATTACCACTAATATAGTAATAAAAAGGAAAGAACCAAAAAGTTAAATGTAAGGGAAGAAATCAGAATAATATGAATAAAAAAATGGAATCTTTCTATAAAATGTAATGAGAAAAGAAAACGTAATGCATAGCGTGCAGGGCGACATATTGGTGTAAAAACAGACGTCACATGTGTTAAACAATACTGTAAGTTTCAACTTTCATATTAATTTTCTCTACGCGAAGAACTTCACATGCATTTAAAAACCCGTGATCGTTGATGCAGAAATAGACGTTGATGGAAGAAACAAATTGTATAATACCCTATCTTAACTCTTAATAAGGATTTACCCAAGAACACAATCTATACTACATACTATTAATTTACTTGTGGTAAGTATCCTTGCAAAGTCTACCAATGCTAATACCAGTTCTAGTGCAAATACTGAAGGTGATCAGGGTAATGGTAAAAGTATTTCTGAACCATCGAAACATGCCGTGATAAACACAGATGCGACGTTTAACAGGATTTCCATTTGTTTGTCCTGCAACATTGTTATGGTTGAACTCTATTGTTTGTAACAAATAACGTATTTCTTTAAAAGACGATGGATAGATTATTTTGAACGACGGAACAGCAAGCAGCAGCAGCGGTTAAGCTCGGAATAGGTCAACTTAACCGTGTAAATACCATATTCTAACATAACGGAGAATAATACCACCAGTATATTCTCCGATGGTTTCTTCTCCTTATCTGTTCCTACACCAAAGTTGGCAAGATTGTTTTGTACGTATTATATACTATGTCTTTGGTTTGATTGTTGCGTTAGAGTCACCTGTTCCTTCGCCTTTAATCTTAAAAAGATACTCCTCGAGACGTGCAGATCCGTATTTTTTTGCTACAGTTGTCATTAATACGCTCTTGCCAAACTCGATAATTAAACATTTGTATAAGATTGGGCGTTAACCCCGCAATGTATTTCTAAATTACATTCTACACTCGTTTTGAATAATTTTGCTATTAGGTAATGTCTTTCTGTATAATTATTATAATGCACTAAATCTAAATACGATTGCTACTGTAGACGTAAACAAATTTATCCACTTACGCGTTGTCAATGTCACAATAAGTACATACAAAAAGTCTAAGACAGAAGCACAGAGCGGTATTGCAAACAAATTGTTGGTTTATATCGAGCGATGACACATGCGTCCGTCGTGATGTATTGTTATTGCAGCGGACGAAACTCTAATTCAAAGAATTAGCCACAAAGGCAGACCTTGATTTATAAAGCTTGATTGTACCAATTACTTTTGCTTTCTCAAGTCCACAATATCATGATATATGTACATACGTAGCTACTATAAATCATCTCAATTTTTAATCTGCCTCATTTCGATTCCTAACAGGCTTGTATTCCAATTGTAACCAAACGGTCGATGCTGAAGGAAATTACCACGTGTAGGACTATATAGGTCTTAATAGTGCTAGCTCTATGAAAAGCGGGTTCAGATTGTTATCTCTACCTACCCACATAACTTTAAAACATCTTGCTACTTAACTTCATAAAGCACTATTAAATCATAGCTTGTACCTCAGCATTTTTATACAAACATCACTAATATGCAATTCAATTCGTCTGAGGTCATGCCTATTGTTTCGAATTGGATTAATAGCTTTAATAATGTAGTGGGTACGAGTATCAGCATTCTTATAGACATCGTCCGCCTACCTGCCTGACCTTAAGAATGGGATTTGGTTACATCTCGAACAATGGAACTGGAACCAAGGTTTGCTGCGTAGTTCGACGGTATTGTGATATGATAATCCTAAAGGCCTTTTGATATTACCAATATAAGCTCTATAATACGTTGAAATATTAGGGCTTATTCTATGTTTCATTTAATTGAATGTTCTTGCAGTTGCACCTTAATAAATTAGCATGAAAAAATATAAAATTCTTAATTAGGTGAATGAATGAAGAAACGAAAAAGGTATATACACATATTTAAATAATTGATCACAAAGATTTACTGAATTAAAAAATAATTATACAGAAGGGGTTTTAATGATTATTAAAGCGATTCATGATGTAAGTATAAAGAAGTCCAGGTGTTATGTTCGATTTCTTATAGTTAGTTCAATGTAATGTAAAATGGATGAAATCTTAAAGCGCAGTTGCGAAGTACACCTGACCGCAAGGAGGGAAGGCAACCAGTTTCGCCAGGTGGTAGAATCACGCACACTCTGCTCACTACCGTCCCGTTTATTTAAATTAGCCAGGTAAAAATCTCTCCAAAATTGGAATAATATACCTTAACATTAATCATTACTTTACAATTAAAAAGCTACATTAGCCGATGTAACACAGACTACTATTATTTACGCAATGTCAGTACAAAAATATTGTATGTACCAAACCTGAGTATTAAAGTCCAGACTTGCCATTCGTAACGCTAAAAGCTATCAAAGTAATAAAAAAAAAACATATTTGAGAAAAGAAAGTGAAATTTAATTGAGAACTATTATGTTTTGTAATTAGTAATTACAGCACATTTTATTATTTATTGTGTAAACTAGGTTTATTAGAAACGTGGATTGTGATCCATTGTATTATTTTAAAATCCTACAAGACCAGCAAAAAAAAACTGTGAGAAAGTTTTAAATAATTCACCAATTCTAAACGAATGACTTGTAACTTCTATTGATAGCGTATTTCGAAATTTTAGTTATGGAAACGAAATGATTGTATTTTTAAAAACACGTGAGGAAGATGCGATAATTTTATGTTTACACTACTTAAATAGTTTATTTTTAGCGATGTTATAAGTTGGACATTCCTCTAATGTTGATACACGCCCATTGCATAACAGTACTTTCCAGGATTTTGCAACACAAACGTAGTCAATGTGACAATATAATGGAACCGTTATTTTACCATAAAATATCCTACTAAACATGTAGGTGTAACCGAACTCAACCACAGTTGGAAGGTGCATGTTCCTGACTAAAACTTAGCTTAAAAAATTCGCAGGAAGACGACACTCTCCGTCTACTGGAGTAAATAAAGTATTACATAACAAGTTCAATAACATGTTTTATTGTAAACGTATCGAACAGTAATTTAGTTGCATTTATTATTGACAGTCAGGTGAGATAAATGTGTTATGTTTAAAATTATATTACGATTTCTCATTATTGAAAGTTTGATGACTAATATTCTAAACAGTTTTGTCACAGTCTTTCTGTTCTCTTTTATTTGATGAAAGTATAAATACATGCGCACGCATGAAGTTTTTGTAATATTTGGTCATGCGTTAAAATTTAAACAAGTGGCAGTTGGCAAACAAACATCGTGAGAACCTTGTAAGCTACAGCAACAAGGTCGTAAGTTAATTCGTCTATCAATTTAACTTATTTTCTCTTTTATTTGTAACACAATTTTTATACTAGCAGTGTCCCGCGAATTCGTTCATCTTTGCGTTCAGTATATATCGCTAGCCCGCGTAAATACAACCTAGGAAATCATACTAAAAGTAGAGAATAATTTATTTATTAATTAGATTAGAATTAGATCAATAAATAAAATAATTTTAATGTAAAAAAAAAACGTGCGGTGCTTAGTATCAAATGTCAGATGATGCAAATATTTTGTTGACAGATACTAATAAAAATAGAGTATCTATAAAAATATCTTAAGAAGCACCCCAAGCTTTTTAAAATTAAAACTATTTCTTTCATTAATCTCTCTATTGTTATTAACTTTGAGTAAAATATTGATACGGCGCTTACGTGATCTGTCGTCTCTACCAGTTAAATATTTGTTACCGTCAGTTCGTACTGCACACATAAAAAATATCTTACATATTTCACACGGGTAGTAGAGCATAGATTTACACCGATATTTTTCTGATGATAACTTCGTAATATTACGTAACTTTTCAGTCAAATCTAGACTTATGTAATGTATCATAGAGCTCATAGAGCATAAAAGATGACGAAATAAATAAATAAATGTCTAAACTTTTTTCCTCCTTTATTACTTTAAATCTTTACATAAAGTCTCCACTGATTCATCCCGTTCGTGATTTGAATCGCTTAAAGGAACTACACTGTGGTTGGACATTCCAACGAACCTGGTGATTCATCATCCCTTTATCTCTGGAGTTTTTAAAGTTATTGTTGTTTAAAAGTTAACCACACTGCCATATCTTAAGTGGTCCCAAAGTCTGACAGTGTAAATACAGGTTATGGACACGAATGAATGTTCACAAAATAAATAAATTGCTACATATTTTTAACTTACCTCGAGCAGATAAATATTTTTTCAAATATTTTCAGACTCGAGCAAAATTTACATATATCCATATTACTTTAATCATATGTGAGAAAGGTAAAATCTGTAACAGTTTTTGCCGGCGATGGGTACATGCACCTTGTAGAGAGGTGCCACTTTAGCACAAAAAGTGTACAGCAGCATGTGTTCGAATAGCATCATTGAATTGCATATATTAATACTTATCTTTTCGTCGCATAATACAGTAAAAATATATGCCACTCTTACTTTCGGTAATCTAAACAAATAAATATTTTATTAAATATTCGAAAAGGCTGTGGTAAAAATTTAATATTTTGCAGATACTATCTATTTAATATTATTCTCATATTACAATATTCAGATGTATAAGATTCCTTTACCCCTATAGGAACCTCGTCCCAACATTCCACATTGGCTAAAGACCGTCGTTGCTATTTGTGGTCGACCGGTCGAAAACCAGTCGATCGTACCGCACTACTACTTACTATCCGAACGTTTTATTGTTATAAACGTGTACGGCAATGTCAAGCCTACAGCTAAATTAAATAGAACTGGTTCCTTGTCAAGGACGGCGCATCATTTAACTCATTATAAATTATTTTTATTATTAAAAAACGATAAATGTTATGCGTTCTATACGCGGCCAGGTTTGGCAGACCTCGACAATATTCATTTCAACATTAGACAAAGGTAAATTACTTTAAAATACGTTTACTAATATGTATATTTTAATTTAACGTCCAACCATAATGATTTTTTTTATAAAGGTTAATACTATCAAAAGCTTAATATATTTTGTTCTGAAATCAAAAATAATGAATGTATCCACATATTATTTTCTCTATCATCTGGTGAAGTTAAAAAAAATTGGAATTGAAGAGAAAAAAAATGGAATATTTGTTTATATTTAATTGGATAACTTCGAATTTACGATTCGAAGCACAAATCAATACATCATGTATGTCATCTATTTTCGGTGATGTCTTGCTGGTCACCTTCTTTCTTTACGATTTTTACAGCTTCATCGGATACAGGGCTCTCAATCCAAAAGATCGAGAGCTAGTATATTTATGTATGTATTTTGGACACTCAGAATAGCATTAATACCTTGAATAATCCATCTTGTAGTTTACTTCGATTATAAAAATACTTTAAAGATTGCAAAACACGTTCTTTTAAAAAAGAAAATTGTTTTGTCTTTTTTGTTAACCTAGGAGTTAAAATTAAAATATATAGGTACTACAAAATATCCTTCATTGAATAATACAACGCGTCGCAGCTGTTATAAACTGTTATAAATAAATTCTAGAACAATTTCTTCTAACGATAACGTAACGTAACGTTATAAATCTCCTATTTAACTAACGGATATCCTCGCGCATGATAAAAAAGCACATCAAACAAATTATTAACGGTCTTCAGATGTGTTTTGAACGTAAAAATAACACACATTTGCACATATATTTTGCAGTCAGCTTGCAAATTGTTATAGACTTTATTTCGTTCTGGTAGAGTACAAATGGTAACACAATGATTTATGTAATACATATTACCTTGGTGTAGCCGTGAAAAGTAACTGTTATTGGTACAGTACATAATATTTCATGACGATAACCTTAAACTTACAAATTGGATGGAATACTTATGGATAAAGAAGGAAAAGATAACCTATTGATTATTATTAAAAATGGTCATTAAAGTTTTAAAAACCTTAAGTAATAAAATCCTACCTTCCGGCAAAAAATCACACTCAATCCTAGCTTATTTTATTAGAAGCACTATGCGATTTGTTTTTTTTTTTTATATTAATTGTCCCAATTAGATTATATTTTGTAGAAGAACTCCTAGTGATCTTCTCTGTTAAGACTATTTTTAGACTATATTTCATAACTAAACACTACTTGATCTTATTTTGCTTGATCAGTCGAGGATATATAAAAATATATATATATCCTCGACTGATCAAGCAATACTATTTGATGTAACTAAAATGTCTTTTTCCTTATTTGATTTATCGTTCGGTTTACGCATTTAGTTATTTCCTGAATATGTAGTGTCGCTCTAATCATTTGAAATAAGAACAGCAGCGGCCATTTTATTCCAAAAAACAATAGAGTTATTTCAACTGAACAAAAGAAATATGGCACGCGGCAAATGCAGGCTTTTACCGTTTACGAACGCAAAATTGGCTCAGTAAGACTCCTTTGACATTCGAGGATTTTGCAATGCGAAATTTTACACTTTTCTCTTTTGTTAGGTGGCACTTATTACAACTAACATTAACCCGCAAACTCGTCATTAAACTCAACGCAAAATTCAAACTTTACAAAGCTAACGTACATTACAAAAAGGGACGATTTTTTTTTTTTTCAAAATTCACAATTTTCCTTTACTAGATTTTATTACAAATTTTTAATATTAATTGTGATTGAGATGATTTTTCATCATCATCATGTCATGATTCA
>DWLR01003718.1:0-13097 GCA_018246295.1 Papilio alexanor hazarajatica
AAATAATACAGGAACTGTGGAATAGTGTGTTAGGTTTAGAGCGAGAGTTGTATTCAGTAAACCTGCAATTGATTTAAAAAGTTGAATGAAATGTAGTTAGTTCAATTAATCCTTTTAAATAGCAATCTGAAATTGAATGTCTTAAGATTGGTCGGTGTGTTTTACTGTTTTTATTTTCGTTATGATTAGTAGATTAGTACTCGGTATACATATTTCGTTTCATTCCTTGCTTAAGCTCCAATGAATTTAGAGAATGACTGTGTGTCTATCTACATAATAAGATTATAAAGCAGCTCCCTTTACATTATTTTTAGAATAAACTATTTAAAAGTAGTTCTTAGTCAGATGTAGTAATCAAAGAACGTACTACGAATTGTTATTTTTTAATAACAAGTTTTTCAAATCATAATCTATAAATAAAAGTAAAACCAGATGAACATACTAAGCGAATTTGGTATAAAATGACAAAAGTGTTATTATTTCTGACTTAACAGGTCCGTAGTGGCAGGGCAGGCGGGGCAGGCGGGGCAGGCGGGGCACACTGCACCACTGCCACCACTAGTTGACCGGACTACAAAAAACAGTGTGTTCCCTATTGCTAGGAACGGCTACTTGACACGCTTTCATAATGATTCACTAGTAGGCTTTACTACATTTGTATAAATTAATAGCATCGAAACTAATTGACATTTTAATTATCAATTGTGATGTTATCATTAGTTTAAATAATAATAATAATCATTTAATTCGATGCATTGCATAAAAAACATACATACATGAAAAATATAAGACTATTTAACAGAAACAAAAAATTTAAAGACCGGATGGGACCTTTGCTCAGCTATGTGCTCGCTTCCCGGAGGGTAACGAACGCTGATATTCAGCAAAAACCCTAGCGTCGTCCGTGCTCCAGTTGCAGCAGAGGTTAAAAAAATCGTATTTATACATTTTACCAAGTATTTGGGTTAAATAAGAATAATTAAGACAACAACAGTTTACTTTCACCTGACGGAACATAACCCCAAGCACAGGGTTCCATACACGGTTAGATATTACTATGCCACCACCACCACCTCTGCCTATGATCGTCCACTGTTGGACATAGGCCTCCCCATTGACTGCATCATTGGGGGGTATATTATTTGTGTATGCACTATTTAATTTATTTAGCTATAAATAGTTTTTTTTTGAATATCCATCAGAAACGATTTAAATTTATTTTTAAAGCTTAATTTTGTTTGCGCATTCTTAATGGGTGGCGGGATATTGTTCCAGCATTTGGTAACTACATAGCGGAAACTACCTCATTTTTTATATTTTGATTGCAGCAGATTTATGTCGCTTTATGCATAGTTGCCGTTGCCTTCGTTCCGAGCATGTACTTTTTGACCACACTAACTTACAGAGAAGGTATCTTGGCGCCTGTGATTTTATAACTTCAAAAGGTACGCCAGGTGAAGTTTCTTGCGATATTCGGTTTAGTTCGACGGTTGTTATTTTCGTACCAACTATTGTATCGCAACGAACAACAAGACAAGTTTCTAAACGTTTAGCTTTGTAAGAGAGTCTAAAGGAATAATCGAAAGTTTTCTCGTATGTATCAAAAAATAAACCAAAAACCAACATTCATTTCAAATTAAAATACGTGCATTTAAAAAAAAATATTACTTAAATTATTTTTCTCATTTTACAAAATGAAAATGAAAAATATAGACGTTTTAAAGTAGAGTAGACTATTCACTTACTAGATTCCAACATACTTGTTGCCTTTCCTCCAGTCCGTATGTGAATTCCATTTCTTTCTTTTAGTTCGACTTTGTGAAGTAGTCATCTTTCTCTCTTTCATCTGTATCAGCGTGCGACATATAATTTTAAATTGCAAAGGCTATGAATAAAATGTTGAAATGGATTTCTTTTAATTAAGTCAATTAAGAAATATTTTCTACTATTTAAAATCACATCAAGCGACTACTAAGATGATCAATGATTATTTTTAGAGAGAGATCTATATAGGGATAATAGTTTTAACTATCGGAAGTTTGCAAGAATTATAATATTCATTGCCTTAATTTAACTAAGTGGCAAAATAGACATTTCCTTCTCCTACCTACATTTATCCCGTTCCCCATCAATTCCTTTTTCAAAAGGGTCGGAAGGGGAAGAGTACTAAAATTTGTCCTCCGGCACCCCTCTCCTCAAACGAAACTCAGAATTCTTATAGTTCACGCCTGTCTTCTGTGAGGTTCTGTGAGGCTTCGGACGAAGTTTCTGCGGACTTTACAACTGTCAGTTCTATTGTATTGTAAACCAGCAATGTGTTTTTTTTTTTGGTTTAGGAATTGAACCTTCAACGTCTACTAGTTGGCTGTTATTTAGTTTAATTTTGTAGATAAATTACTTTGCTCGCTTCAATTTTAATACAGAGATCACTAACCGAATGTTGGACACAACACCAATAATCTTTCCTGATAAGTATAATAAATATAGTTGTAAAAACATAACAATAAATCAAGATTATTTGCATAGTTTCCATTTTAAATATACTTAATTATAATACATAAATATATTTTTAAATATGCATAAAATAAACTAAATACACTAATAACACTGAGTAGAATTCATTGAAGTCGAGAGTTGAAAAGACACAGTTCGGGAAATTGTCAAGGCGGGAGATTGTAAATCATTCTAAAGCGGAAGCAACTGAGCATTGATCGCTTTCCAAAGGAAGCATTAATAAAAGCTTACTCGAGCCGTGATCATGGAGCGCTGTCTGTGTTGAGACAATTGCTAGAGATTTCTTTCTCCAACATGCAACCGATCTACACTTTCCGCTTCTGCTCGAGACAGATGATCGAGGAAAGTAATACAATTTAATACATTATTACAGTATATCAGATCGTACTATTCTTGTAAAGTAAACTAAAAGTTCAAACGCATTTAGCAGTTATTCCTTTAAAATAAATATAAGTAATTGTTACTTAAATATTTGATTTCACTAGGAAGCAGTAGCAGATACAAATCCCAAAAAAGTTAACATTAATTCCTTTTTTCCATGTTTACGGTTCGGCCAGAAACATTAGGATTATAAGTACAATCTTGCTATTAATTAGGGTGAAAAGAGTGCGACCTTTTTTAGTTAATTATTATAAGTTTTAGCTTTTAATTATAAAATGTATTTTTATTTCCATACTGAATTTTAAATATTACTGCGTTAAACAGAATGTCTGCCGGGTGCGGTTGGATATTTTTATCAGATGCATCACAAGTTAAATAAAATTTAGAAACACTACTTTTAAATAGTTTCAGTACTAAAATGACTAAATTAAAATCTGATTCGGCAACTTTAAAATTTCATCAAGTCGAAGCTTCCGTTTTGTGTCCGTCCGATGTGCAGCAGGTGCGCAACTGATTGCAATTCACCTAGATTTACAATCTATTTACCTTAAAATGTTATCAGTATAGTTGTTCGTTCACAAGTTGTAAACAATTTACGAAAAACATATGATAAATAACATAGTTTTTTTTTTAGTAAATTTATCACTTATTTATTGCTTTTATAGCAATGTAAAATTACGTGAACTGGGGCTAAAGGTAATTAATTGTAGCCTTTACCAGAGCTTATTAAGATCAAATTAAGACTATTTATCTCCCATTTGGAACCAGTTTACGTTATACAAGTAGACAAATTTGAAATTATACACGAAAAATTCTTATACTAAGCTACCGAATGCACTGTCCCCGGATATCTTACAAAAATCTCTTATCTAAGTAGTGATTGCTCTCACTAAGTTTATTTCATTGTTATTAAAGTGCATAACTCCTAAATGTTCTCAGTGAGAATGATGTGGATGGGGACATAGAATCAGGAAACTTTAGCATTTAATTGTACATTTTACTTTAGGTTTAATTGTAATTATTTTCTTTCTGTTTGTATCTTTTAAATAAATAAATAAACATATATCAAACCAGTCACTACTACTGTGTATATACACATACATACACATATAATTAAATACATACATCAAAGAAGTAGCCAAGCTGATTGATTAACACTGCCCCTTACCGTGAATTTAAGTAATCGCAACATACGCCCGGAGGAAAATTTATTTGGAGGCAAGGCACGTGTCTTAGTTGTGTAAGGACCTGAGAAAAATGTTACTTCATTAACCGTCATGGGATATCCTTGAAGTTAAGGATAGAAGAAGATGCTTATATATTTCTTCTTTCAAAACGTTTCTCAACAAAACGAGCAAGAGATATATCTAAATATAAAATGAATGTCTCGCCATTAGAGCCCATGTTCTGACGCCGACAAGTATCCCGTGTTACCAACATGTCGAAAACTTTAAAGTTGGCTTTAGCTGAGAAATGAAATACACTTAAACGATGTTGAAATTAAACTTTTTACAAGTCATTTGCATGCCTGTTTCAGTTTGTAATGAACATTTTATATAAACGTTAAATAACTATCAAGTACGTTGTAAATCAAATACCGTTACTTAAGATATGACTTAAAATTTTCGTCGAAGGGTGGGATTCAACAGGCCAACAAATATTTTAGCTATTTCTTCTTGCAAACCTTTACCCCAGTTAAAACATTTATCTAGGACCTCATTACATTAGTATATGTACAATTATTAGTATTAAAAAAAATCCAATTAAAAACTCCCCTTTTCATGTCTATTGCAGGAAAGCGAGAGAAATTATGTTACACATAAAAAACAAAATGTAGTTATTGTTTGTAACTTCTAAAAGCTCTTATCAAAGTTTTGTAGGTTGTACCATTTTGTTTAGATGAGAGTACCTACAAGCACTGATTATTTCAATTAAAACTTTTACTATATTACGAGTTCTAGTATTTTTTTCATCAAAGCTAGACTCGAATATCTATCCGCTAATAGGTAAGGTAAGGCTGACTGACCGGTTGGCGTAGGGGTAAGATATTTGCCTTTCACGCCGCAGGTCGTGGGTTAAATTTCCACACAGGACGAACATTTATGTGCATAAACATGTTTGTTCGTCTTAAATCTGGACGTAAAGACCACCAGGGGACGGGCAGCAGCGTCTTTTTCTTAGTACGGTGGAACATACTGCGATCGCCAACCCGCCTGCCAAGCGTGGTGATTATGGTACATTTTCCCCCAATGATGCGATCAATGGCGAGGCCTATGTCCAGCAGTAAATGATCATAGACTGAGGTGGTATGGTACGGTATAGTATAGCGAAGACAAACCTCATAATATGTTATCAAATGAGTTTTAATTTTGTACAAGTGTCCTTTTAACGTTAGAATACGATGAATAATCTTTTAACGTTTTTTTTTTAACAAAAACAAAACGAACTTCAAATTTATAATATAATTAAAGAATTTTTATAGAATAATAAATAGAAAAAAGCCTCATTTACAATATCGAATGCCATGATAATGACAATAACAACTTTTTGACACATGCTATTTATTATCGAAATTTTTGTACGATTTTGGGTAAATCTTCGAAAACCAAGGTTGATATGACATTCGAAATTAATTGGGACCAATTTTCGAATGACCCCTTTCCAATAAAAGAAAAATTTTAGAAATCGGTTTGGAAATGACGAAGTTCTGCGGTAACAAACACACATACAACACCAAAAAGAAACACAACTGCACTGAGAACCTCCTTTTTTAAGTCGGTTAAGAAGTGATTAGTTCTAATCAGTTTTTTTTAAATTTTCTTGTATGTTCGAATAATTATAGAGTCGCCAATTGTAGATTGGGTTTTCTGACTTAATCGAAGACTATAAATCGAACCTCAGACATCTCCTATCGCACATCATTTTAGATTTTGTGCAACAAAATATTGCAGACTTAATTATAATACACCATTAAAAAAATAAATTGAAAAATGGATTGAGACAAAAACAGCCTGCTTTGTTTTAGAAACAGGCGCATTCCAGCTGCTAGTATATCGGAGCAATAATAATTATAATAAATTTGGTTTGCGTGTACGTTTAAGTTTAATGTGTATATTTATGAAAGTCACATGTATATGTATACGATTTGAGAAAAAATATTTTTATAGTAGAAGAGATGTGCCAATTTCCTAAAACTAATTCTAAAAAAGAAAAAAATATTTACCTATCAATGGAAACTTTGAAAGTTTTCTTTCGTTAAACAGAAAAAGCTGTGTGTAAAAAGTAGTTTTAAATTCTATTTGTATCTCGTGTTTTACCATACAAATGGAATCAGAGTCGTAAGTATTCAATAGTTCAACTACGATCACAGTTTATTACGTTTTATATCGCTTAGATATAGGCAGCTTTCCAAGCCAATTCTCCGACCTTGGTTCGTTTACTTTTTTACTTTTTTTATCAAAATAATAAGCATGCAATGTAACCATACTACTTTAAAGACTAAGTAGAAGAAATAATAATTATGAAATTAATTGGTTATCACAAGCTAAGAAAATATGATAATAAACATAATTGTCAGTAAGAGTAGTTTCTATTTCATTCAGCATTTATTCTTATTCACATTATTACTTCAGTAGTTTCTTAAGCGATAAGACAGGCATAACTATTTTTCGTTCGTCCAGTCAACCGTATGAAAAACAAAGTAATGTAGATGTAGCAAATGTCTAGTCACAAAATATCGGCAATATTTTATGAATGGAATTTAATGAATTTAAGATATACATCTATAACTGCAACAGTATTTCACTATATTGTAGCTTTATGTTGTGCAACAAATGAGGGAATGCTTTGTACATTATTTTGGTTGAAGATTCATGCTGCTAACATATAGTTTCAACAATATTAGTTCGCGGCATCCGAAAACTATGCAGAATAGCAAGTGAGTCCCAAAGTATGTATTTAATTCATATCGGTACGAAAGTATCTCTAGCTCGTTATTGCTGTGACGTACCGATCGTACGAGGAAACGACGCGAAAAATACGCATCTTATTATTACAGTTCCGGTACCAGTTGACTTTATATTATAGCGTAATCTGCAATTGCTATAATAATGTATGTTATTTTATTAAATATTTTTATCTCTTACTACTTAATTGTTACGTTAATATTGATTTGCTAATATTGGTTGAATGTATTAAAAAGAAATGAATACATTTAATGGGTACCATTTATTAATACATTTAAGGGTATCATTTGTTAAATTAAAACTATTTCCGAATTTAACCGAGTTTATGTCGAACGATCTTGGTTAAGGGACCAAGGTTTAAATTTCTTGTTGGATAATGGCTCCATACGGTTATATAATTTCCGATAAGTGGTCTGTCGCTTGGAGTATTTCGCACAAAATGTAATATTAAAGTATAGTATATTTTGTAAAGAATCAAAACTTTAACGACAGGTCTATCCTGTTATTGTTGTGAGCTCTACCGCTGTCACATTCTAATGTGATCTGTTACCGAATGGATCGGAACAACCGGTAAAATACCACGACCTCGCAGAAGACAGACGTAAATACAAGCTTTATGCGTTTCGTGTGATGAGTGAGGTGCCAGAGGCCAGGTTCTTCTCCTCTTCGCTATCTCACCCTTTTCTAATAAGGAAAGGTCTATAAAACTTCCCATAAGTTGGGGTGGAGTCAGGCGGCCGGCCATAAAACTATAGCCTAAAACAATTACAGTATGGACTGCAGTAGAGTCCAACAAATATGGAATAGAATACATGCTCTGCTGACCCTACGTAGGTGGGAAAAAGGCTGGGAGATGATGTGAATAGAATGTGACAATATTAAAAGAAAGAAAATTTTAAAATTTAATAAAGTAAAAAACACAATTTAAAGTATAAAAATATACGTATACGTTAAGAAATTTAAATACATACACGAAGATTGAACTTATAAAATAAAATTTTTATTGGAGACAAATTAACTCGACATGCATTTTTGTTCTCACTCACTTTCTAGAATTAGTCTAAAAGAATTGAAACTCGTAAATCGTGCGCCTCCTTAAATTGTAACTTTTACACCTTTGAATTACTTTCATGGCCTTTTATTTATGCATAATACATCGAAGAAGTGAAAACTGAGTGAAAAATGAAAAAAAAAAAATTAAGGTTTCAATTAAGCGCCTAATAGCTTAAATTCATATCCCAACAAAAAACCAACAAGCTAATTTAAACCCTCTTGACGCACAAAAATTCTCTATATTATGTTTTCGAAATAATAATAAAATCTGCACTGCATTTCATGTCTCTACATATTTTCACAATTACTAATAAATAGAAATATCTATATAAAATCATTAAAAGTCGCCAGAGACCCGGTTTTGTGTACTTTAACATTTAATTAAATAACGATCTGCAATCAGTTATTGGTTATGTTTTAATATGATGATTAACACGAAGCTGAACAGTGGAACAGAATATAATTCACTTATTATGTACATTTTAATTAACAAAATGTGCCACGGATGAACTCAACGCGCGAAACGCCATATATTCACGGAATGTTATCGTAATTTTTTAACTTACTACTGTGAATATAAGAGCAGCACGATAAAGTGAATAATGATGGGTCCATCCATAACTCTATTGTCAGCATGTCAATATGATGTCATATGTAAAAATTAACAATATTATGACACATATAATTTAAAGAACTACTACAGGCTACCAAATAACAATTTCAAACAAATTAATTTTCCAAATCGATTTTCAAAGTTGTCTTTTTAAATTTATTTCACAATCAAATTTCCTCAAAAATTGAATTGAAATAAATTTAATGATTTTGTGTCAGCCGTAACCGTACAGGATTAATTTCTAAATAAGAATGTTTCAGAATTGATTCCTCTACAAATGTTCCAAAAATCCTTTTAAAGGAAAAACCTTTAAGCCTGATCCATGCTAATGTAGAAGGATAGTAGAGTTTCTTTCGGAGTCAAGTTAATAAAGATTGATTTATTGCGTTGACTAGCTTGGACGTTTCAAAAATAAAGTCGCAAAATTGGGAGGTAAAGCTCCTTTCTGGTCGTATTTGGAATGGCTCGTAAAGGCCGACATAAATAAGACACAATGTCAATAAACGAAAAAATAAAGACGTACTGGGAAATATATGTATGTGACAGAGTAACAAATCTTCTTAACATAAAAACAATGGAGTAATTTTTTTAATAAATAGTAATTATCGCGAAGTATGTAAAATAATAATTATTAGAAGTGTATAAATTATTTCCGCAAATAATATATAATAGTATAATAGTAGCACATCTTTTGCTAGATTGTCAAATTCGATTAAAAGAAGACGCAGAAGGTAAGCAGATTTTTTTTCTGCGTATTCAATAGAATAACACCTCTTAGTGGTACCAGCCGCTGTGCAAGAAACCCGTGTGTTGTGTGTAAATGTATATAGGTAACTAGGTCCTTCGATCTTGCCCTAGGGAAGGCCTTTCCAGCGAGTTTCTGAACTACTCGTACGTGAATAATTTGAAAAGAACACCATAAAAAAGGTTTAATAATTCATAACGATTTCCGCAATAATTTACATAATAACACAGAATTGTTATTCAAGCAGAAAAATTACGCTTAGAGAGGAGAAAGCAACACGATTAACATAAATTACAAATTTGTAATAATTATTCCAGCGCAACTCGGAAGTGTAAAATTAAGAAATCAAGCACAATGAGAGAGAAAAATTTATGGTCATTATTTCTTAAATATTAATATACCTAGGTAAGTGCTGTTAGTTAGAACCCAGAAGATTTTCAGGGGGTCCACCATATCAACGGGTGCAAAAGCACCGATGACACTTCACCGCATGATGCACTTAAACCGTCAGCGACTATTAGTACTTGCTGCACACACTCATCGAACTCGACACACGTGTTAAACACAAACGAGATATTAATTCACAAAATCACTTTTCGTCTTCATTATCGAACACGATCGGGAGATAATTATGAACGTGTAGTAGGGAAAGTGCGAGCGAGGGGTGCGGGCGCGCGAAGCGGCCGGCCAGCTACGAGCTCGAAGCGAACTGCCGCCTCGCCGAGTCCACCCCTTGCAACCCCGCCTAGCGGCGACGATACCAAACGGGCGACATTTTCAAAAACAAAAATTCCGCATATAACCGATCAACATTTACGAATAATTTATAACGCCCAATTTTATCCATCCTATCCATGTTTTTTTTTAAATATGTCAACACCACCAAAATTACCCTGGTGTTTTTAAATGAGAATAAAGTCGATGGAAAGCAATTATAATTTTTCATTTCATAATATAAAAATTTAATATTTTCGAATATTTAATATTACAAAATTAAAGTCAGATTTTTTTTTTTCATTAAATTACTTGTAAGGTGACTCTATAGTTTAGTAGTTTGTTGCTTTTCTTTTCGAAAAATTTCATTGAAACCTTTTATGACGGAATTTGTCAATAAGCCGACAGTAGTCTCATACGAAGCTCAGATTAGTGGCAAATAATACTTCCATTGAGTGGCGGATTGGAATGAAGTGGATACGGCACACAAATTTTTAGATTTTCGACTCACTGTATATTTTCACTATTCGAACCTTTTCACGATCATATTATTAAGGATTCTATTGGATCAGGGAGAATAACGACAAGGTCGAATGGTGATTATTCTACGCCGCTGATACTTTTATAAGTAAATAGATCCTTTATATATATATATATCGACTTTCAATGCTAGCTTCACCTCTACGATTTAAGTTAGTAACAACTTTTATTAGACACATTTTCATATTTTGTTTACGACTTGGTTGCAAAAATACCTAAGTAAATTTATCGAAACAGTTTTTTTTTATATATATAGAATAAGGGAGGCAAACGAGCAACGGGTCGCCTAACATTAAGTGAACCGACGCCCATGGACATCTGCAACACCAGAGGAACTGCAAATGCGTTGCCGGCCTTTAAGGAGGAAGTACACTCTCTGCTTAAAGGCCCCTAAGTCGTATCGGTTTGGAAATACCGCTGGGGACAGATCATTCCACAACGCGGCTGTCCGAGGCAGGAAGTTCCGGATGGTCCGGAGGCAACGCGGTGGTGCGGATGGTAGTTGGAGCTCTGTCGTGTCAGCCACAAAAGAGTAAAAAGCCCTTTTTTGTTAACTGGGATTTGTTTGTTCTGGGATTGTTTCTTTGAATCACGCGGTCACTAAAGTTAAGTGCCATGAAATTTAAAAAAAATACAATTATTGTACAGGCCATTGCAAAATTAACAGCAAAGTAATCCGTCCAATAGCTCCATTCCAAATCTATTTTTAAAATAAAATAATACAATCATCTTGGTTGTTAATAGCATGTCATGGAATGAATCCGGCCAACTATGGTATCGAAACTTCTAATTTTACGCGACTATACTAAGTTCGTAGATCTAAAACCTACGTGGTGGAGTATTATGCGGTTACCGTTAACGCTGTAGCCATGGCGCGTTCAATTATCTTCCCGACTCTTTCATTTTACTATGCTATTATACTGACTATGCTCTACCACGACCTTCTATTTCGCATTAAAAATAGAGAAAAAAAAGCATAACGCGACAAGGACATCCTCTTGCCCGTCTGCATATAAAACGATTAATTAACAAGATCAACAACATTCCCCCAACCGTTCAGAATACAAACGAGCCTTGGGTGTTTAAAAACAAGAAGGAACGTGGCTAGATCGGAAGTCATTTGTAATACATATATTTAATTGTTCTGGGTGAGATTTTCCGAACGACTTGCTTGCCGTATTAGACGACTAACAATGACTTTATATCATAATTCTACAATCTACAACTACAGTTACTACTGTAACATTATAGTTTGGTTTGTCATAGAAATGATATACTTTTGGATATATGTAGTTATAAATTATCCCAATGTTTACACATAATAAAGCCAGATAGTCGATGTATGTATCAATGAAACAAAAATAAATATTTAATAGGACTTTCTATATCTATGGTGAAAATAAATTATTTAAATGCTGTCGTTTAAATTAACTAACAAAGTACAAAGTATATTATTACCTATTGAGTGGATGATTCTCGAAATAAAGATCCAGGGCAATACATTGAAAGACGCTACAACGGGATTGTCATAGCCGTAACTTATAGTTCCGGGAGCTTTACGATCGTCCTTGACGAAGTCCCTCTGTAGGCACTAACAATAAAATAGTGTTACACTTAATTCAACTGAGAGTGTGGGAGCCAAGACACTGATTATATAGTTCAAGTTTATCTTGCTTCATTTGACTAAGAGTTGGTTAATCCAATCAAGTTGGTTAAGTATCCTAATACTTTTTGAGTATTTTAAGCTTATCAAAAATGATGCAAGGGAGTAATGTTAAAATATGCTCCCACGCTTATGTGTAAAGTAGTACCTTAATTGATTTGATACTGTCACTATGCATCATGAAAGAGACAAAACAGACTGTTTGTTGTTTTTTTACGACGCATAATATTTCAGTTCTCTAAAAGCCATCCTAAAAACGTAAGTAAATATCAATGAATTTGATTTAAGCAGCTTCAAATATCAAGATATACTACACCTTAAACTGGAGTTTAGTACTTTGATAAAAGTACTGAACTTTCCAATAACGATGTTAGTAAAAAACTATGTATAAAATTCTAAAATATACAGAGTAGTTTCAAACGTTTCATCGATTGTAACAAAATTTCCAGCCTTATAAGTTTTGGTATCTGTAAAAGCTTTGTTACATTTCCGTAGCACTACACCAATAATAACACATACAAAGGGAACGAGTGGCAGCTTATGTCTCAATATTCTTTTCTGTTATGTACACCGAACATATCAATGAAGTATTATACGATATAGTATTTATTACATAAGTGTAAGGAAACAGTTGTTTATTCTAGAGATGACTTAAATTACTTAAAAATATACAGTTATAACCATCAATCATCAAGTATCATTATTATAAATAACAACTTAGGATTGGGAAGTGAACTGAAAAGTTCCGAATTCGACGAAAAGTTATTACAAAGATTTCAAGCAGCGAATTGTTGAAACCGTTCAACAAATAAACCCAGAGCTTTAAAAGTTTGGTGCGGCAAATGTCTTCTGGCCTTTCTATTTGATGTCCTTTACATTTCAAAATAATCATTATATATATATATATAT
>DWLR01003719.1:0-13092 GCA_018246295.1 Papilio alexanor hazarajatica
GCTCGACCTCGATCACTGATTTTAGTGGAGTTCCATCGAATGTGGTTCATTTATTGATAATTCTTAACTATATATACAACTTATGATCTACGCTATAATAAGAATTTGCTATTTGTTGACCAATAAGGAAGTAACACTAATGAAATGTAATTGAGTGTGAGTAAGATGATATGTACACCATGTAGGGCTTCTCTTTTGCACAGAATTGCGGACTGTGAATGAGAAGACCTATTCGGTTATCTCGCACCGAGGTCTTAAATATGAGTACACGCACAACTCGCGCGCGCCTCAGTAGAGATTGCAATGCCACGATAATAATCTCCGATAAATTTAAGTAAATTTATCAGCGTGCTGTTCCGTACTCTGCAGGCCAACTTTGGAAATTTTCACTTTATTAGTGCCAGTGTAACAGCTACCACTGTGTGAAAAGCAAAGCAAAACAACAAACAATTACAATATGGACGTAGAGTCCAGGACATATGGAAGAGTAGTACATACTGTGTACCTACGTAGGTGGGAAAGGTTCAGGGAGATGATGATTCTTAGTACGATATTTGTATATCCATTATTCAAAAGTTTTTTATTCCCAAAGATTTTACATATCTCCAGATACCTAATTCCTAATCCAAAGGGGCACAAAAGTAAAGTCACATAAGTCACCAAATTGTGACTTCGTCAAATTTTGCATATTATCACAGTGAAGCGGTACGAACACAAAATTTCCGTGTCTTCAATTCAAAATATGACTATTTGTGTCAACGTATATAAAATAAATTCTCTTTAAAATCGTAAAAACCACCCAACATTTTGATAAGCAATACATCAAATTCTATTAAATACACACTGGCACTACGAAAATCGAACACCAACACTCCACCTGGAGGTTTATAAATCTGTTTCCTCCCGTTTCAATGTGGGTACATAGCAGAAAATAAATAAGTATAAATACTACGCTCGACTTTACTATTAAAGACTGGTTTTCCTATTTTTTTATCACTAGTGAAATTATAATATCATTGTATTAATCGATATTTAAATGTAATTCAGAGAGAGGAATAGGAAAGAGAAACAAATAAGAAAAATTTGAAAATAAAAAAACCACTTACTAAATTAATCAAAATTTATTGCAGCAAAAATCATTCTGATTTATTTTAGTACCCTAATTTAAATTACATAAATTAAATACATAAAACATGCATCAATAATTATTATGGTCGGTTGTTTGAAATTATGTAGTACATTAGATAAATATAACATTTCATTTGCACTTACAAGCTACCAAGTATTTTGAGGCAAGAGCCCACTAGGTGGCGGTACCTGGCCAGTTTTTAAAACATTTTGTAAATACACTTCCAATCTTGTCTTTGGTCCACCTTCGTCTATTTTTTCTAGAATTTTGAGATAGTCTGTACTAATCAATTTAATGATTTTAACAAATTGTTTTTTATAATTTTTGTAAAATTCTGAACCACAGACAGAGAAGAAATCATGAAGAAGTGTTGCGCAGATGTCTGGTTCCGGTTTAAGGTTGATAAATGAAGCAAGCCACTTCCAACCATTGCTTAAACCATGAGGATTCGGAGTATTAACAAATTTAGGCATCTTTGCTATCCAGATAGCGCAACAAAGCTGGAATATACCAGACATTCTTTTTAAAAACTTATCTTGCTTCTCAACAACACCATCCTCATTATATGAGTAACCCCTAGATATATAGAATTCTTTATCAGATTGACCTTGTTTTTGTGGCAATAACATTGGAACTAAATAAGGACACTGTCTATGGAAATTAGCTTCTAATAGCTTTCCAAACTCCGGAAACTGTGACCATAATGTTGCAGCAACTGCTGCAAGAGGAAAAGCCGCCTCTGGATTACTTGAAACTAGTAGATCTCCTTGTCTTACTATCTTTTTAGCTAATAAGGCAGTACAATAATGCAAGCCTTGTGGGTGTTGTGTAGCTTGGACAAATGTATCCAACACCTGCACTCGCTCACCTCTAAGTAGTTTATATAGTTTATCAAATTTATCCCTAATGTGCGCACCACTTACAGATGACAATGCATTCACAGGTGTATTAACAGCTTTCTGGCAATCAAATCGAAATTTTTTCAAGTTTGTATTTTCTAAGAGGTCCTTATAGTTGCTCTCATATGCATTTAAAAAATCCCTTAACTCAATAAAATAAGTGTAGTTTTTGGAGGAATAAAACATTGGTATTGTTTTTTTAGGTTGCTCAACCATTGTAACTTTTTTGTCAACATTCTCATTTATTTGTTCTTTTATTTCATTTTCTTTTTCAAATGTTTGCTCCTCAATTTCCTTCTTTTTAACATCCTCTTCTTTTCTAATCTCATTCAAATCCTCCAAAATTTTCTTTTGTATATTTTCAATATTCAAAGACAATATTTCCGCCTGTTTAACTTCTTTGTCAGTGATTATTCCATTCTTACAAAGATCCATTATAGCATTTACATTTCCAATGACTGAATTTATAGATATCACATATTTGTCATATACAGTCTCCGCGAGAGGTTCAGAATTTAATATATTCGTTATTTCATTATAACAAATGCACACCTTAGTTCGACTGTCGGTAATAGCAGCAAATCTGCTGGCAGCCTTGTTTTGTTCTTCCAATATTCGGTTCATATTCTCTATAGTAGACTTATTTATGATTTGGCAGTTTTTCTCATCTAATTTAGCTTTGTCTAACACAGACAAATTGTCATTTTCTTGCAACTGCTTAACCATCTGTAGCCTTCTTGCACGCAATTCTAAAGACTTCCGTTCACTTTCTTCACTTTGTTTCTTCCAAAATATTCTCATACTCTCAGTATGCTTTGTTATCATTTTTTCAATTAAATTTTTAAACAAATCTTCTGAAGTCTCCAATAATTTTGATTCATACTGCTTCAACATAAGTGTATAACGGAGATCCTCACCAATTTTGTCCTCTAACAAATTTAAATTGTTCTCATCATTTTTAACAGGAATATTTTCTTTTGAGGAGGTATTTTTTACAGGACTTTTGGGGCCTATTGTTACTTCGTTGACTTGAGGACTTATTTCAGCAGCTTTTGTGAGAGCTGATATACGTAATTTTTCAAAATCTGCTAGCTGATCGGAGATACTTAAGTCATGTTTTTTAGTATTATGCTTAGACAAATGATCAATTCTGTTAAAACTGTTTTCTAAGTCTGACAATACTGATATGTCACTCATGTTTATATTAAAATGTCTGCACGGTTTACTTGATTAATGATTATTTTAAAATTTAATTAAAAATAGAAAGCACACTACAATTTCAAGTAGTTACTAGTTGTTGTTCAAATGTCCAGTATCCACTGACAAATTGTCAAATATTTTAATTTGTCATTTCACTTTGACGCTATCTATCAAGGAGCATATAATGCATGGAGGTTAGAGAGAAGGAGAACGATCGCTACGTGCTAAAGCATTAGCCCGCCTGTCCCTGAAAATCCGTCGGTAAGTAGTATCTGTGAAGTTATCTGTTTATGAGTACAAGTAGATGAAGTTAGTCGCATAATGTACAAATTTCAAATTAGCGCACAACAGCCCGTTTTTATTGAGACAACTTAGCGATCGCAGCGCCTCACTTGTTTTGTCCGTATTTCTGGGACACTATTTTCTACAGCGATCGTTCTCCTTCTCTCTAACCCCCATGATATAATGGAAGAATTGGGACTCTTCGCTAATGTACGAAAACGGAGAAAAATGACGGACATTTTCAATGCTACCAACATGACAAACATGTTGATATTGCTACATAAAAAAACAGTTCCCTGTTTGCTGTTGTCTATGGTTTCTTTTTTAAGCTTGAAAGTTTTGTTAATAGAGGTGGGACGTATATACTGGAACAGGTTTTGATACTAGGTTTCACTCAATACGTGTGAGTATCAAGTATGTGGGGACTAAAAGAACGAGTTTCGAGTATGTAGAAGTATGCAATGTGGCATAAGTATTTTATATGTTAAAAGTATTTTATATTGTAGAAATAAAATATTTAGCGAAAGTAAATGTAGGGTGTAGAATGGGAGATTTCGTGTTCAGTGTATAGGTTTCCGGGTACGTCGTTTTTTTTTCGTCATCAGTTAGAAATTAGAGTGATTTTAGGTTGGAAGTTGGAGGTAATCGTTTTTTTTTTCGTAGTCAGATAGAAAGTGGAGAGATCTTAGGTTGGAAGTAATCGTTTTCTTTTTTCGTCGTCCGTTGCGAGACCAAAAATTTTCGTCACTACTGTACAGATAGTTGATGCTCCTAAATACTTCTAGGAACTAGTATTTGGAACGAGTATTTGCAAATAGTCGTACTCTAAATACTAAGTACGCAATTTACCTAGTATGTCTCATCACTAAGATCTTAGAGGTAAAATAATAAAACAAATCTTATTAATTGCAACTTTTATTAGGAATCTTCTATTACTAATGCAAAAAATACTTTTAGATCGAAAAAAAATGCCAATTACTTTCGTACTAATACCATTATAGTTTAGTTAGCTAACAAAAAATCACGGCTTCCTTACCTTTGATAAATAGTCTTTACCTTTTTTCACGGTTTCCCTCATTTGCTTCTTCGATATACAGTTATTTATACATACATATATGTAGTTGAAAAATTAAAATAATTAGACTTACTAGAATAACATTACAAATGTATAGCGCAACAAATTTATCTGGTCCGATGAGAGTGGCGCTCAGGCCTCAGTTAGCTATAAGAAAATATGTAAAAAAAATATTTAAGCATAGAAAATAACAAACAAGACAATACGTATTAAAGCAAAACTAATCCTCCCGATAAAATAAAGCATAACTCAAACTTGTCCTAACAAAACATTGCAAATGTACTAGTTATGTTAAATATTATATAATGTAAAATAGAATACAGTATTCAAGATTTATTTCTCACACAAACTCATAAAATTATCACGAACTTAAATATAATACCGCAATTCTGCATGTTAATTCTTTTGTTACTACTATTCTCCATAGACATATAACCTACTCGAGAGCCCAAAATGAGGCGAAAAAAATGGACTTCGGGGGCCTTCCTCAGTGTCGACATTTAAATTACAAAATTTACATATAAACAAAATTGTATGTTTATTTTTTTATTTCTCAGTTTTAAAAAGTTAATATATATAATAATATACGTTAATATGTTTTAAAAAAGACAACTAATAGTTGTGTCATTTTTAAAACACAATTTATTAAATTGAATGTTTTGATTTAATTTCTTTTTCATAAACAAAATAAAAAATAACATCAACATTTTAACAAATGTTTTAGCATATTTTTATCATCTACGATTGCATTTACACAAATTTGAGAAATGTTCTAGTATGCAGTTGTACATTTACATCACGTACACTAATGACATTTCGAAAATCGACTCTCGATTAGATGTCAAACTGATATGAAACACTCCACTATAGATTATACATCTATGCTATTGCCATTAAAATAGTTTCTTGCGTTTCCTGCAACATGGGAGGATGAGCAGGCAGATTTCTCCATTTAATATTTATGTGGAGAACTTAATAGGGCATTGAAGAGGTGCATCCAAACGTCTGTAAGAGAATAACCTAATATAGCTTAAAATTAACTTCAAATTAAATAGTAATTTAATCATTAGTAATACAAAAATAATACATAAACATTAATTTGTGCCTATCTATATTTAACTATAGTGCTGTAAACAGATATAAAATATTTGATTAAATCACATTTTTTTTCTGAGAATGGAGTTTGTCAATTTTTACAGAAAACATGACCTTCAACATGTTTGTATATACAAATGTACATACTAACCAAAAAAAATTGTCTGGTAATGATCGAACATTAGAAGAGGGTAGACAATAATCATATTCTATCTCAGCAAGTGAATTTTCTTTAAGACAATGTATTTTTCATAGTTGTAAAATACATTATCTTAAAAAATATACATAGTAATATGTAATTTACATAGTTTTTATTAAATAAATAAATGTCATCATGAAGTACAATTTGCTTCCTTGATAATCTTTTTAATAGGTCATCTGACAAAGGTGGCAACTGTAATCCAAATTCAAGATGGTGCTGGACTTTGTTTTAACCTTGCCATAAGTGGGTTAAAATCATTAAGTTTGAAGTGATTCGTACAAACAAATTTTTATCTTATTTTTTAAATGGTAATCTCATACTTCTTCTCTCCCAATCATTTTCAACCATTTTATTAATCTAAAACCATACATTATTATTGATATTATATAATCAAATAAAATGAAAAAAGTCCCATATTCTCAGCAAAAAAAAACAATTAGTATTTTCGTAACATATAGGTACGCACATGTGTGTTTGTCTAACTTGGGATCTTAATTCTTGTAGGAATGTTTAGGTACATCATTGCAAATTTATTGGAACACCTTTGTACTATTTTTATTTACGATGCGCTATGATGAAATTATTTAGTAAAATTTAATTGATGGATTACAATGGTCATCGGGGCCATTCATAAAACAGCGTATCAATTTGCATCACATTTGTTTTTTAATGTCTTAATTTTAAATAACTTTTAATGTCTTAATTTTAAATAAATAACAAACGATGGAACCCCATATTAATTAAACGAAGAAGTACCTTTAATACGTATCATTTGTTTACGATGTTGTCGACAATAAGTTTTAAAAATTTATTAAGGAAAAAAATTAACAACGTACTTATAGATCTTCATTCTTAGGCGAACTCGCCACGAAAAAGCGTTTCTACCCGTTACGTTTACGGGTTTTCTTATTACAAATTACACATGTAGTGTAATACACACAAGTACTTATTTGAAATTTTACATCTTTTGAGTCAATTGTAAGTTCGCATGACTAGAATCTAGGAGCATTTTTGACAGTGACAGAGTCCGCAACAACAACAATTGTTGCACAAATGGCCCGCTCGACCGGTGAAATACTACGACCCAACAGAAGACAGGCAGTAGGCAGATGAAATGTAGAAGTATTCTGCGTTTCTTCTGATGAGTGAAGTACCGGAGGCCTAATTTTAGTCCTCTTTCCCTGGAAAGGTGAAGGGGTTTGGAAAGGAGAAGGATGTCCATTTTCTGTCCATCCCCTCCTGTGTCTAAAGGTAGGCAACGCATCTGTTAACTTGCAAATGCTTGTTGCAGATGTCCATGGGTAGAGGTCACTTAGGTGACCGCTGACCGCTTGCTCGTTTGCCGCCTTGTATAAAAAAGCATCTAGGTAATAGGTATAATTATATATAAGTATAGCAAAAAAAAGTAGGTTTTCGTCTAGCCAAAGACTAGAGTTTACTACTGAGTAGATTCAAATTTTTTTCAAAAAGATGAGAATTTTAGTTATAAGATTTAAAAATGTTAAATTGTTATCTTTTTGTTAATTTTAATTTAATAATTAATTTAAAGTTGAGGGTTTACACGAGGTTTACAGTATGGTTTACCAAGAACTAGACCAAAAGTTATAGAAGTACTTTATGAGTGAGATAGATATGCAATTTAGAGCGTGATGGAGACTTTCCGTTTTCGTACAAATTATTTTTGACCGGAGAGATTCACCACCCTGGTATCTATAAACATACATATTTTTAGAAGACTAGCCTATAGACTATAAAGGTTAAATAAAGTATGCTAAGAACAGAAAATCTACAGCCGGATTCATACACGAGTCGATCCACGCTCTGACGCCTGACAATGATGCCACTGGACGTGACCGGTCCTATTCCTAAAGCCTGTCTGCCCGAGCCTGTATGGCGCGGTCTAATTTTCTGACCACGAGACACCAGATTTACAAGAATGTAGCCTATAATCAATTTATGTATAGCGTTCTGGATATAATTTTTTGTGGACTAAATTCCTTGTGTTCAACAATTTTATTTTTAAAAGCACATCAATTACGATACAAATAATTGATATTTATTTTGTTATTATAATTTGTACGATTAGCTTATCATGTTAATCGTAATTTGTTGTACTTTTTTTGGTACTTTCAACTACCATAAATGCCTATATTCATCATCAATGGTTTATTACAAACATTTAATACCTACATTAAGAAAAATCATAGTTTGTCTGTGTCAAGTCTGTGTCTTTGATACGTTCACAGAGTACTTTTCTGTTGTGTTGATTTTGATAAAATTCCCGCATTGCAAATTGCAATGTGATCTGTGTTTCATATTTAATCTTTATCATTTTGTCCCTAGGGGAAAAAATGTAATATCTAAAATATTGATAATGATATAATTGCATTTATTTCAACCGGTTATGTGAAGTACTTAATTAGGGAAATATAGATTTAACTTTCACTTCTATTTATTAGTAAATAACAATGGGTAGCAATTATACTTCAACTTTTATGGGTAGAAATTCAGCTTTTAGTCCTTTTAGACTACTAAGAAGAGAGATAGGAATACCAAACCCCATTGGTACTGAAAGTGCAGTGTCAAAAAGTCTTTACTCTTGCATGAAACCAATTGCTTCCTGGGACTACGAAAAGGACGATGATGTTCCTACCGGAGGAGTGTTCAACCTCGAATTCTCCCCAGAAGGGTAAGAAGTAACGACAAGCTTGTCGACAATTTATACTTTTCTAAGAATCTGTTATAATTTTTGTAATTACTTGAAGTTATTGCTTGACTTGGAGCTCACCTGATGTATTCAGATAATAATCACATAATCAGAGGGAATGTATGATTCATGTAAACTATGCCAGTAATTTTATGTGTACTTGATGTCAAGAGGAGGTGACATATGTGCAGGATGTCTATAACAATCTTATTAGAATTGCACATGCATCATAGCATCTGATGGTGTTTTTTATTTATTTATTATCATCAAGTTCTGGATACATTCTTATATTAAAACATTACATTAAAAATAATACTGTACTTCAGCAGATTGTGTATATGTAGGCATCAAAGTAATGATACACTACCAATTCCTCTTTGATTAGTAGTTGTTACTAACTTCTGTTAGTGAAAGTGATCTTTAGTCGTTGATACGTTGATACATAGCCATCTTGCTCAGGGTAGAATATTAGCCATTATGCAAAAAAAATTGAAAATGTAACATACTATAAATAATTAAGCATATGCTTTGACTTTGTTGACAAATGCGAGTGGCATACTCTAGAGCTTATACTTTTGGTAGCTGAGAGACTATTATGTACTCAGATACTAAGACCAATTATTTAAAAAAAACACTGATTAAGGAATAATTATTTAAAGAAAAATAATAACATTTTTACTTGTAAAAAAATTAACATATGCATGCATTGTTATTTGTCTATGTGTAATTATTTATTTGTTTACAGAAGAAAGAACAGAAATTTTAATTTTGTATACAATTATCTGCCTAGTATACTGGCTGTGCCCTATGGTTTCATGGTTCTTCCTCATCTCCTGTGGATTATTGCATGTTATTGAATAGACCTAACCTTACTTAATAATTAAGCTGTTAACTGCTAAAAGAAATATATAAATCAGATCATACCTAAGATTAGTCCATTCAAACATAAAACTTTTCAAACTTTCAGTGAAATAGTAAAATAGTTACTAAACTTGTCTTCAGTTGACAAACTGAAACTCTGTCTGTGTAATCTGAGTATTTTATAATTCCTGTAATCTCTAGCTTATCATTAGGCAAGTAGCAGCTTTGTTACATTCTTGATTAAAGATAGAAAATGTCTTGAGATTTCAAATGGAGGATTTATGAATGGTCAATCAATTTAAAATGCGATTAAATTCTATTTCATTTTTGTTCAACAGAATTTAGGTTGTTAGAATACCTGTTTGCAATTAATCTGGTACTTTGGTTTCGATATGGTATTAATATTGAGTTTTGGTATTTTAAACTAACAAGAGTATTAGTTGAATAACTATTTAGTCTTTCAGAAACCAGGTTTTAGTGTAATTACAACCTTGTGCAATTGTAAAACAGTATTTTAAGGCAAATAATTGAGAGTGTATATAAACTATCTTTTAATTACCGGACTTAACAATTGCTATTATATGTATATAAAATGTCTATTTGCAGAGGTAGGTATCCAATGCTTCACTCCTAAAAGGTCCCTCTTTTAGAGCCATTAAAACCATCTACAAACAATCTATACTAATATTAAAAAGAAAAAATATTGGATTGTTTGTTTGTTCTGGATAAACTAACATTTTGAACCCATTTTTTTGTTCAACAATAGGAAGCTCTTCTATGAACAAATAATCTGGGCTATATTTTATGTTTTATTTGTCATCTGTCTACCCAAACGAAGCTAGGGCGAGTTGCTAGTTTTTTTTTAAAATAAATTTATTTAATACTAATATGCAGTATTAAAATGCATTTCACTAATTGTCAATTATGTATGTATTTATAATCAACATGAAGGCAAGGCCAGTGAGAACATTTCATGATATTGATATAAAAACAATTGTTGTTTGGCCCTGATGTAAATGTTGAGATTTCCTTAATTTACTCATTCACTAATTATATAGGATAAACAAAGTATTTTTACTACTTTACTTTTTTATTGTATAAGGAGATTAACAAGCACAGAAGTCTTTATAAAGCTCAACAAGTGCATTAATTGTAAATATTTTTGTTTCAGGAATTTGTTAGTGGCGGCTTGTGAAAAAAGATCAATACAAATATTTGACCCTCTCACCCATTATAGAATTCGTTCTGTAAATGTAGCACATTCAGATTGTGTTAACTGTGTTAAGTAAGTATTAATATCAATAAATTCATTATCTTCATTATTAAATGCTTCAGCGCATACTATTACTATACTGGGTTATTTATTACTCTCATGTAATATTAAAAATTAATACAATACAAAACAAACTGAACTGCAACCTACAATATAATTTGTGGCACAAACATATTTATTTTCAGATTCTTAGACAGCAGAATGTTTGCAACATGTTCTGATGATGCCACCATAGCACTGTGGGACATTAGAAATTTAGGAAGAAAAATCTGCTCACTCATTGGTCACTCTAATTGGGTGAAAAACATAGAGTTTTCAGTTAAAGACAAATTGCTAGTCACGTCTGGTTTGGACGGAAGCATATATACTTGGGATATAAATTCATATACGGAATACAATGTGGTCCATCATAGAGTTTTCCATGCGTCCGATTTGATGAGGTGCCGGCTATCTCCTGACGCCAAACAAATGGTTATGTGCACAACCGGTGGTTTATTGGTCATTATACACAATTTGAACTTAGCTACGTTAGCACGCGATCTTCGAGGTTTTAAAGTAAGTTGCATTTAGTATTCTTTATGTCTTGTTTTATTTTAGGCTACAAAAAATGCTAGATAAAAATGGAATACTTCATTGATAACTTTCGTATCTAATAAATATTAGTATAAAATAAATCGAAACCCATTAATGCTGGTGTACCACAGGGCTGTGTACTATCTCCCACACTTTTTCTTCTGCATATCAGTGACTTGTTGCATCTTAGTAACATCCATTGCTATGCAGACGATAGCACCGGGAATGCATTGTATACGGCCCATACTAATTTAACTAACTTTAAACTAATTTCTCGGGATTGCGTCAATGAGTACCAGAACAAACTTGTGCCTGATCTGGAGACTACTGGGTCGTGTCTCGGACTGGGGTCAACAAAATCTTGTCGAATTCAACCCCAAAAAGACACAAGTTTGCGCGTTTACTGCTAAAAAATCAATACTTCGTCGTTAACCTTCACTTCGAGAACACTCCTTTGGTTGCCTCAGACAGTATCAGTATTCTCGGTGTTGACATATCAAGTGACGACTAATTCCGCTGTCATTTGGAAGGCAAAGCCAAATTGGCCTCTAAAAAGCTTGGTGTGCTCGGAAGAGCGAAGCAGTATTTCACGCCGGCCCACCGCTTACAGCTGTATAAGGCGCAAGTTCGGCCACATATGGAATACTGCTCGCATCCCTGGGCTGGTGCTCCCAAATACCAGCTTCTTCCATTTGACTGTGTACAACGACGTGCGACTCGAATCGTCAACGAGCGTGCTCTTACTGATCGGCTTGACTCACTGGCCTTGCGACGTCAGTTCTCTTTGCATTTTTTGTACCGCCTCTACCTTGGGGAGTGTTCCGAAGAATTGGTTGGAACAATTCCTGCCGCTGAGTTTCGTCATCGCACAACTCGACAGAACACCAAATACCATCCACACCATCTTGATGGTTGGCATTCCACTACGGTTCGATTTTCACGAAATTTTCTGCCTCGTACAGCTGTGTTGTGGAATGATCTGAAAAGAGCGTACTCCTTCCTAAAAGGCCGGCAACGCATCTGCAGTTCCTCTGGTGTTACGGATGTTCATGGGCGGCGGTGATCACTTTTTTGGGCGACTCGTTGCTCATTTGCCCCTTTTTCTATAAAAAAAAAATGTTTACGAAATATTTGTATACTGCGTTTGTTGTACTTTTGCATTATTATTTTTTTGCATCGTTAGATATTCCACATATTATATTTATATATACATTTCACATATTGTAGAATATCTTAATTATTATTTAATAATACGCAAAGGTTATTTAGACTGGAAATTTTTTGTGGTCACCTTGTTACAAATCACGAGAAGAATAAGTTCACACTTCTATAGACAACTTGCTTTAAAGCAAATGATTTAAAAATTTTCAGACAAGAAAAACAAAAATTGAATAACTTATTCTTGCAAAGAAGTATACAAACTCCATAAAAACAATTTATGCCTTCTGATTAATCAGTACACGAAATTCACATTAACAAATATGTTATACTGACAACTGCGGAAACATGCTTGTTATTTTGTGATGATTTGTTTCTGTATTTTCGTCGAACGAATGATGAAGACATTATTTTCAATGTATGTATTTCATGTAAGCATGTCTCGTACAGCCCAACCTGTACAGGCTAATGCAAATGAGCCACCAGCTGATCCCAATAGCGGCGATGTATGACCACTTGTTCGACGAGGAGCGCCGCGAGAACCGCGTCGAGCTCGTCTCCGACTTCCCCGAGGGCAACGACGCGAAGGTCATCAGCGCCCTTCAGGTATTGTTTTACCATCAGAATAATAAATCCAG
>DWLR01003720.1:0-13092 GCA_018246295.1 Papilio alexanor hazarajatica
TCGTGTTGTGCGGTAACGAAACCCAGCGGCAGGGATTGTTCCAAACAGTTCTTCGGAACACTCCCCATAGTATAAACTAATACTAAATTTGATAAAAAAAACCCAGCCCCAGTAACTGTTACTATATTACGGAGAAGACTCGAAACGATTACGAATCGAATGATACCCCACTCTTAAAAATCGGTCCAGTTGTTTAGTCTCCAGGAGGTCACAATGGAAAAAATATTAATTATTAATTTAATTTTTATAAATACTATTCTTATTAGTTTTCTTCTACTAAATATAGTACGTTAATAACCTTTTCTTAGAAGTCACTAATTTTGATGATTAATGAAATAAAATTAGCGACTTCTCAAAAAACATTTATTACTACATTTTATAATTATAAAACATATTAAAACATAACATTAAAATCTAATTCAAATTATGTTATGAAAATATTATTTCTATAACATAAATTGTATTAGATTCGGTACGATTTTAGTATAATATTAAAAACAGCGTAAATTTTGTGTTTTACCTACACTTTTTTATTCTTGTTGATTATGATCATATAATTTTATATGTTACTAGATGTTCCCAGTGGTTTGTTAAGCGTTTAAAAGATCAAATATGAGGATAATACAAAGTAACATATTTAAAGTGTGTTTTTTTGGTTACCATTAGACTTACTGAGATCAGGGCATTTTAAGTTATAACATGACATAAAGCAGACAGACAATCTAACAGATATTCTAGAATACCTATCATATGCACAATCAAGTGTACCTGTTCTATACCAATTTTCATTAAGTTCGGTAAAGCCGTTCATATGTTATATAGGTCCCTATACATATGCAGCAAACACAGTGGCAGAGTGCGCAACAAGAACATCTTTTTTTATATGGCCTATCTTGGTCGCAATCACGTGTTCTTGCTTTGTACTGTTTTTAATTAAAATCGGTTCTGTTTTTCTTAAATTAAATCGTCATCGTAATCGTTAACAAAATGCCTGTCTGTGCGTCACAAAATTAAAAAAAAATGATATGACAGTCATAAAATGAATGTATATCAAAAAACATTACAAAAATAAACTGAAATTATGTACAAGCTTTACAGACTTATATATTAATATAAATTACCTTAAACTAAGAGACTAACTAAGGGTTTTCATAAGTTATACAATTAAACTCCGCTTTGACTGACGTGCTAGGTATAAAATAAAAGAATTAATGAAAAAGCCTCGTGAAGATGACAATCTAATTTATAAAATAAATTGCTATTAAAGTATCATAGAGTAATGAAATGCCAATGCACGAAGTCGTACTTTTTTTTTCTGATTCGTCAAAGTTATCGTAAAATTAGTGGCATTGTCGGTCTAATTAATTTAACTTTGAGTCATCACAAACTAAACACGAAACATAGTAAATAATAACATGGAAAGAGGAATATAAGCATTACCGTTACAGCATTTTCAGAGAAATCTATTTTAGGGCTATCTTATTAAAAAGATCTCTGGTAAAAAAAACTTTTCAGATTTAATGAAAGAATTTCATTCGAGTCTGTTGTTGGAATTCTTTCATTACAATACTATCTTCGCTGAACTTATTTTTAGCTTTTGTATTTGCTTGTTTTATTGGTTTATTAATGATTTAAGATATTTACTTAAATGTAATCGTAATGTTTTATAAATTACAGTTTATGCCCGGCATTTTAAATGTGAATATTAATCATCATCTCCCTGCCCTTTTGCCACTTGCGTACGGTCGGCACTGGTACTATTCTTCCATATACCCTGTACTCTACTGTAGTCCATACTGTTACATCAGTGCAAAACCATTTGGATATAGTTTTACGTTCGGCCACCTGCCTGCCGCCAACTGTCCACGAATGACCCTCGATCGGTGAAATACCACGACCTCACAGAAGACCGGCGTGGAGTAGAAGTATTCTGCTATTCGTCTGATGAGTGATGCTCATTTTAGTCCTCTTCCCTATGCCACCCTTTTTTAATGAGGAAAGGATGGGAAGGGAAAGAGGATTTGACGGGAAAGCATTGCATTGATGCTTATTGTGAGAAAATATGGCGTAGTGTGATGTTTATACGAGTTGTCTGCGGCTCTCTAAGCCTAAGCGTGTGTGCTTGTTGTTATCACAATAATTCGTAGCGTGGTGGTTAAATGAGATGCTGCGGCATTCGTCGCCAGAGCATGATGCTTGTTGTCTGTCAATGGTAAATCTTCTGATGAATCATTACTGGGTCAGTGAGTCTTCATCTGTTGGTATCTTGAGTATCGTCACTGTAAATAATAAACTCATAATATGGTCTGGCTTTTGCTAAGATATTCTCGCTTGCTGCGATATCTTGGGCGCACCTTTGGTGGTGTATGGCAGTGATCTAATGATTGCTGGGTGTAGGTTAGCTCAAGTTGTCGCTCTATTTCGGGATTGCAGACTATCTGACCTCCCATGAGTTTTGATATTAATTTGAGGGCCTGTAAAATATCACCATTAAAATATTAATAGCGAATTATTGGTGGATGATGCAAATTTGATCGAAATCCGGCTTATAAAGTCCAAAACTGTTACCTATCGTAAGCTAAATCTCATTGATGACATTATTTTAGATCTAATAAGTCGTATATGCTTACACTGTTTTTCGAGTAAGTCTCTTCGTCTTGTTCGTGGCTTACGGAGCATATGATAAAACCACCTTGTGGGAAGGTTACTACGAATTTATCAATTGCCAGCCGCTGTGCGACGAGGTATTATTGTGATATGATTTATTGGTAGCTTATGCAAAATAACATAAATATCATTTATTACAAAGTTAGCCAAATAATAACAGCTCTATTGGTTTTGCGGAAATTGGCGTGTAATATTATGTATAGGTTTCAACTTCGAATTCGGATTTTTACAAATGAATGTCATCATTTCTATACATGTAATAAAAATGTAACGGATCGGTGTCTGTACATGGAATATAAATTAGAAAAACTATTACTGGGGGTATTTGTCAATACTTTAGAACTCAAAACAAAGATTTTTAAAATTTTTGTCTATTTGTCTGTCAGTTTGTGCGAATCTCAGAAATAGCATAACCGATTTGGATGCGGTTTTCAATAATGTGTTGTAACTAGGTTCAATTAATTTTTAGTTTTGTTTCATCTAAATCAGTGCATAAATAAAAAAGTTATATCAATTTAAAGCGTTACGTTAAATATTACTTCGGAAGAAATGCTATAAAATTACTGTTTTGTTGATTGGGATGAAATTTTAGTTTACTATATACATAATACATATAATATTCTATAAAATGATAATGGCTCAAAGATAAGGTTGAAACTAGACATTTTGATTATGCTAATGTAAGTTGACCTCAGATCTATATTGTCAATTGGGCTGATCATAATTTAACTTAGGCTGGAACTATTCGGTTGCACGGCCAAAGAATTAACTTTTCAAATTTTGACAAAGGTTCTTTGTGGAAGCGTGCGTATTAGGAAAAGTTGTACACAGGAGCAATAGGTCAGCGGCGGCGTGCGTATCGCGTCGGGACTCAAATCTGCAATATCCTCCTATGCGCGCGCAACCGGTCAGTGACCCCCGCTCAGCTATGCGTTGCAATTCAAATCCACCAATCAGAGGTCACGAAAATGTGATGATGCGCGCGACTCTGACCACTCGTCCAGCACCTGTGTTCACTTGTGTGTGTTATGTAAATGAGTGTATGTGTGCTATGTATGTGTATTATGTGTAATTGTGGAGTGTTCTTCAAGGATGTAGAAGGTCCCCTACAGCTTCATTATATCGCTAGATGGCATAAAATAATAAAAAAATGGAATTTAGTAAATTTAAAAATTGATATTTACACCTTTTATCGGAATTTATAAAATAGTGTTCTTTTCTGCTCCTCAAAAATAATAAAGTATCCTCGGATAATCTTAATATTTTAAGAAGTCTTTGTCACATATTGCGTGAAAAAATCCTGTCTCACTAAGAGTATGGGGCGATTCAAATAAAATTTGATGAAGTATTTAATCAACTGTTAAAAAATATCACAATACTCACTAACAAGTACTATTTTCATTAAATAAGTACCATGATGCAACATACATATGAACCGTAACTTAGTGCTAAAATACCAAATATCGAGCCCATATCTTTTAAGCGCCTAGGTGGCCAGATTAGTGACAAGATGTGGTACATTTTGGCAGTAGTGAAAATAAAACTAGCTCTTAAATTTCTTTACGGGCCCCATTAAAGTTAGGAGTCGATGGTAAAAATGGGCGTAAATCAAGATAACTGTTTTTTGCTATGCAGTTTGTTAGGTTAGGTCATACTTATTTTTAAAAAAGAACTGAATATATACGTAAGTTGGTTATTTTTTTCTTTCTTTGTAATGCCTACTAATATTATAAATTGGAAAAGGTCTGAAGGGATCCCCATTTGAAGGGATGAAAATTGGAAAATATGGAAATTTGTCATTATTTAAAATAAAATCACGAAACTAAGCATTTAGGCACTTGATAAGAAATAAATAAATATTTGGTCTGACGATTTTCAAATGTACACCTGTGGAGATTGTTAAAGTATTTTTATTATCTGTGAAAAAAAAATGTTGCGCCTTCCATATTAACTTGTCTATGTCTCTCTCTGCTCTGTGTGACATCTTGAATATAACTTTGTGTGCCTTTTTAACATCTTTTTATTAATAATCCAACAGGTTATGAGGCCAGAAAATCCGATAAATACAATTAATTTCGAAAAGTTTTCTGTGTAAACTCAGTGTTATAAAAATATCAAGAGATAATCTACCGAAAGCAACGTGCTGTTTTCAGAATTAATATTCTCTTGTGCACAACGAACATATCAAATAATAATTCAATGGCAAGCAATGGCTTTAGTTGAAAAACTAACAGGTCGCGATAACTATGCAACGTGGCGATTCACTGTGAAAACATACTTAGAACACGAAGAGCTATGGGACTGCATCGAAAACGTGGATTCATATACAAAGGACAAAAAGCGCGACATAAAAGCCAAGTCGAAGATTATTTACTTGTGAATCCAGTGAATTACGTACACATTCAAGAATCCAAAACTGCCGAAGAAGTCTGGGATAGTTTGTCACGTGCGTTTGATGACTCAGAACTAACACGCCGGGTTGGTCTCCTGCGACATTTGTAATACTACACTAACAGGATGTCAAAATGTGGAGGAATATGTGAGTAAAATCATAATAACAGCACATAAATTAAGGAACATTGGCTTTATTGTGGATGACTAATGGCTTGGCACATTTCTTCTGTCAGGCCTTCCCGAAAGTTACAAACCAATGATAATAGCAATAGAAAGTTCAGGCACGACGATTAGTTCTGACTCAGTAAAATCTAAAATATTGCAAAATGTGAAACAAAATGTGAATGATTCCTTAGCTTTTGCTTCAAGTCAGAAATAGTATAACGACAAACAAAAAGATTTCAAAAGGCCCCCGCTGCTACAAATGGAACCGGTATGGTCACATAAGCAAATCAATAAAGACAGGTAAAGTGGAAAGCTCAAGTTATGCTGCTGCATTTATTGCCTCTGATAATAGCAGTGATGCATGGTATGTCGACTCGGGAGCCTCCGTCTACATGACCAGGTATTTATTATTAACTCAAAAGGAGCCAGTAATCAAAACAATAAAAGTTGCCAATGACAAATCCTTGTCTGTAAAATGTTCTGGACAAGTAAGTCTTGATATTTGTGATGAAATGTCTCAAAATGTGCTCTACCAGAGCTGGCTATCAATTAAATATCAGTTGGATAAATAATAAAAAATGGTGGTCAAGTTAAATTCAATAGTAAAGATGTGTTATTCTGAACAAATATAACACTGTAGTGGCAACAGCTGTTTTAATAAACAATATGTATCGACTAAACATGTACAGTGGACATGCTTACAAATCTGATGTTGAAGAAAGTGATGCACATCTATGGCATCAGCGTATGAGTCATCTGAATCTTATTGACTTAAATAAATTAATGGCAAACACTAAAGGAAAATACTAAAGAAAAAGGATAATGGTTTAACATGGATAACATGGCTAGAAGCAAAGCAGACGCGATTACTAACTTTAAAAATAAACAAACAGGAGCCAGAAAACTCCTTGAACTAGTGTATTCCGATGTGTGTGGACCCATGGAAACAAAATCTCTGGGTGGCGCTAAATATTTTCTTACCTTTACTGATGATTACTCCAAAAAGGTATTTGTTTATTTCTTACAGAAGAAATCAGAAGTCATAGATAAATCAAAAGAGTTTAAGAAATATGTAGAAAATCAACTAGATTGTAAAATCAAGTGTCTCCGCACTGACAATGGCCTTGAATTTATTAATAAGGATATATTTGATCTTTTAAAAAGTAATGGAATCATACATCAAACAACAGTACCATATACACCGCAGTAAAATGGAGTTGCAGGACGTCTTAATAGGACATTAGTAGAGAAAGCAAAATGTATGTTACTTAATGCCAAATTATCTAAACAATACTGGGCAGAAGCCGTACAAACTGCGGCTTATCTTATTAAGTAATAGGACTCCGACAAAATCTTTGTCCTATCTGAAGAGATGTGGTCTGGAATAAAATCAAGTGTCAGTCACTTACATGTATTTGGGTGTGAAGCTATGGTGCACTTACCAAAAGAGAAAACAAAGAAATGGGACCCTAAAGTAAAGAAGGCTATACTCATTGGTTACTGTAATAATACTAGAGGCTATAGATTCATTGTCCTTTCTTCAGGATTGGTTGTGAAAATCAGAGATGCAGTTTTTATGGAATCAACGGTGGTCAGAATGTTCTGGTGGACTTGACTGACGCTGAGGATGAGTCTGTAAGTAAGGAGCTCCTTCATAACAATCCAAAGTTAGCTTCCACAAACACAGTAACTAGATCTGAGGAATCTGATTCTGATGAATCACCAAACAGCAGTATCTATGTACCAGGCAGAAAAATTGAATATTCGGAATCGTTAAACACAACATTAAGGCCAAGAAACAAACAGATACATTCTAAGACATGTTTTGAAAGTTACTTGTGCTATAATGAAGGAATTCTAGATGTACCTCTGACATACAATGATGCTATTACATTATCTGATTCTGAAAAATGGAAAAGTCAATATGTGAAGAGTTGCAAGCCTACAGGGAAAACCAAACACGGACATTGGTTGAAAAATCTGAAACTGCCAAAGTGATTGGATATAAATGGGTATTCAGAGTAAAAGATGAACCAACAGGTCTTGGGTATAAGTCTCGGCTGTGTGCAAAAGAATATGGGTAGACTAAATGTATAGACTACGATAAAACTATCTCAACGTATAGAATAGAATCATACCAACAGTCAGGTATGATTCTATACGTATACTTTTATCAATAGCTGCTGAACAAAAGCTAGAAATGATGCAATTTGATATAAAGAGAGTTTTTATATGGAGAATTAAATGAACAAATATTTATAGATCCACCTGATGGCTTAGAATGTGCTCCTAATATTGTATGTAAACCTAATAAATCTACGGATTGAAACAAGCTTCCAGGTGCTGGAACGCTAAATTTAACACAGTCTTAGAAAAGCTTAGTTTCGTTAAAAATTTAGCTGACCAGTGTGTTTATATTAGCCAAGTTAAAATATAAAATGTTACCTATGCCGGTATGTTGACGATGAAGTTTTAATTACAAAAGATAAGCTTATTTTAAAAGAAGTAGTTGAAGAATTAAAAGTAAGTTTTGACTTAGAAACTTGTCCTACTTCCAATTTTGTTGGTATGCAAATAGAGAGAAATAAAAGACGTATTTTTATTCATCAAACTAAATATAATATATTTAGTTTGATGAATAAAAATACGTCTTTAAAAAGCTATTGGAAAAATTTAAAATGGAGAGTGCAAATCCAAATTGTATTCCTACTGATCCTCTTATAAAATTACAGAAAAGTGAGACTGAGCCTGTGAAGAACCTACCTTACAGAGAAGCAGTTGGATCACTCATTCACTTGGCAACTGTAAGCAGACCTGACATTCTGTATGCTGTTAATAAGGTAAGTCAGTTTTTGCATTGTTAAAATGAGAGCCACTGGAATGCAGTGAAGAAAATATTTAAATATTTAAGAGGAACCATAGAATTTGGCTTATGCGATCAATCTAAGCCACAGACTAATGATTTGATTGGCTACAGTGATGCAGATTATGCTAACGACATAACATCAAGGCGTTCCATGACAGGATATGTATTAATATAGAATGGCAACAAAGTATAGCTCTCTCAACAACTGAAACAGAATTCATTCATCAATTCATTCATTCATTCCGCCATTAAGTGATGTAGGAGTGTACAAACAAGATTTTGTGTGCATAAATATTGACAATCAAAGTGCCATAAGTATAATTAAAAATAGTGAATTTCATAAACGTTGTAAGCTTATAGATATTAAGTATAACTTTGAAAAAGAAAAATACTATGAAAAGATAATTTCTTTAAATTATGTGAGCACAGATCACCAATTTGCTAATATTTTTACTAAAGCATTATCTCGAGATAGACTTAAGTTATTGAGAAGTAATATTGGTATGTTAAATTTAAACATTGTTTAATGTGTACTTTATTTTCTGAAGGAAGGCTCAAATCCTTCCTCACTCACTCCCTTTAAGGGAGTGTTAAAGTATATTATCTGTGAATAAAAAAAATTTGCGCCTTCCATATCTAACTTGTCTATATCACTCTCTGCTCTGTATGACATCTTGAATATAACTTTGTGTGCCTTTTCAACATCTTTTTATTAATACTCTAACCGGGATGAAATGAAATAGGGGTTGAAATAAAATATGGATGAATGAATGATGAATGAGGATGAAAGTTCGCTAGAAGGTCAGAAACAATCACTATTTTACTCCTAACCCCGACTAGCCCCTGGGACCCTTCCCATATACGCTATATACGTTACCTTTTGTTGTAAAAAAAGCATAAAGGGGTTGATATAGGATATTAATGTCTGTATGGGAGTTCGTTATTATCGAAGATAAAATCATAGTAAAATCATAGTAAAAAATCATAGTAAAATCAGGTTTATATGTGTTAGGGAAATAAGTATCCTAAAATATTAAAAACAATGCTCAGATTAAATATTCTACGCCATCGAAATCGCGGGCAAAATATTTTTCAAATTAAATTTCTAAATTTCGCACATGAAATTCAGCCATTTAAAAATCAAATTACGGTCTATCTTGAAATCTCTCAAAAAAGTTCTACCTACCTATTATAAAATTTAGTTTCTTGTATTTTAGACAACTCAAAATAAAATCGTTGTCTTATTAACGGGATCCTGATGGCATAAAATAGTTTTATACAATAAGGGGGAACATTTTTAATAATAAATAATGGGGGCAAACGAGCAGCGGGTCGTTTCACATTAAGTGATCTTACATCATACGTGGACATCCGCAATATCTGAGGAACTGCAGATGCGTTGCCGGCCTATAAGGAAAGAGTATGCTTTCTTCTTGAAGGCCCCTTAGTCGTATTGGTTTGGAAATATCACTGGGGACCAATTATTCCACAACGCGGCTATGAAAATCTCACGGTTGTAATATGCTTATCATCTCGGATCATATCTGGAGCACTGCCATGTTGTGCGATAACGAAACCCAGTGGCTGGAAATGTTCTAAACAATTCTTCGAAACACTCCGTATAGTAGCAATGGTATATTCTCCTGCCTATTTTCCCACGTTTAAGTAGGGTCGGCACAACTCGTTTCCTTCTTCCACGGCCTTCTATCAGTCATCATCTCAGTAGTTACTCCTTTCTTGCCCATATCATCTTTTACGCAATCCATCCATCTTTTCTTAGACCTACCCCTACCAACATATCCCTCAAAATTCATATCTAACACTCTCCTCGTTACATGCCATTTTTCCTCCTCATAACGTGCTCATACCATGCTAATTTTTTGCTCCTTAATTTATCTACCACAGATGTTACTTTCAGGCTTCACCTAATATACTTATTCCAACATTCGCATTTCTGCAGCATGCAATCTCTTTTCATTCATACCTTTAACCGCCCAATATTACCAATGGTAGAAAATGCTAAGAGGCCTGACGACTCTATGCAATGCCAGAAGATAGATTATAAACTGACTTGTATGTCTTGCTTCTAAAAATTCACACAAAATCAGATATAAAATGAACAATGTTGCTCATAAATTTCCACGAAATAAATTTTGTAAGACAATAAATACATTTTAGAGGGCCATAAAATTATTTTGATGCCCTTAGGAGGCTTTTCAGCTCGGCTGAATATTCTTATATTATTCTTATGGCAAGAAGTCACCGAACTGTAATGTTGAATACGGACAATATCCGATTAGTAAACAAATAACATGTATAAAGTTATGAAGACGATATTATTTATGATCTCGTAATCATCATGGGGTTATAAATTTAAATTGCAAATATACTAATTTTGCAAACTAGATGCTATAGTTAGATTTCAAGCCACTAATGTTTTAGATTTCGAATAATTTTTATATTTTCTCTACGCTTAGGCTTGAATAATTTTTTTTATTTTAATTTATTTTATACATTTAAACAGCGACACCTGGCATATTGCAATGCCGGCGTTACAATGCAATTTAAAATAAAATCTACAACATAGTTCAAAAAGTTTAATTAACGAATAAATATACTTTTTGTTCTTCAAAGATATAGATTTTTGGGCCAGAAATCCTAGCGGACGTCCTCAGAACAGTCTACCAAAGATTCGTCACAATATGATCAATGATTTAAAAAGGCATAACAAACAAACACAGATTGATTTTATTTATATAGACATCTTATTGAATGAACAGTTCTACTCGAATAAATTAAACAAATAAAAATGTCAACTGGAGTTATCAATACCAGACTACCAAAAAAACATAAAAACTAAAAAGCCACAGATAAGCACGGAAAATTAACAACGTCTAATAAAAGTCGAACCGTGTATTCCCTAAATCCAAAAAGGCTCGTAAATCTGTCAACAAAATCCTACGCGGATTAGAACACATCCTCCTCAGCCAAACTTCTAAGCTTTTTAAATGAGAGTCTTAATCTTTATGCCTGCAAAATACGGAAAAAGTTTTAGTTCTCTTATAACGGATTTTATTAAATGAGGTACATTATTTATGTTTATCTGATAGAATAGTACATAGAGTTCGCAGTATTACCCTTATAAGGTTAAATCTTCCATTTGTAATGTCAGTGAATGCCTTTCATAGACATTACAAATTTAGGGTTAGCGGGCGGACTGATTTATTCTCAAACTCATAATATTAACTTATTATAAAATACCCACTACATATTTACATACTCTTGATCTACCCACAAACATACTGTTTGTTCTATACACTACACCATTAAGACGCGTTAAAGACGCGACGAGACGTAACGTGCGCGCGTTCTTATTTATTTATTTTCTGAGCAGCGGCTTCACAGTTCTCTTATGAAAAGCTATATTATAATGGAACTTGAGACAACTGCCTGTAAATAGCGTTGCGTTCCACTACTGCACTACGTTTGAAAGTCCATCACTACAAATGCTCGTCGACAGTCGGAAATGCGATTACATTTTAATTTTAAATCTCCGCTTACAGTATAACTTGCTCAAAAAGCTCGCCATTTGATTATATACTCCTTCATTAATTTAACAATCAGATTATTTACTAAGACCGACTCAAATCTATTACATTTTACTACCATTGTGGATTAAAACTTTGTCTGAGCCTTAGTTGAATTAATTAAAACATTGAAATACATAAAACCTTTGTTGGGGAATCTGCAATCTCTGGTAAAATTATCAACGGCATTTAGAGATTAAATCGTTGAAGTCTGCTTTTATCTTCAGACCATTAATCGTTTTAATGTGATTTCAGATATTATGCGAGAGGTAATTGCATTGTAATTATGTGCCCTATTAAGAATTGCACATTTGACGTCAACGTTTGGAGATTTTAACAAATGAGGTATGGTTTTTCACAGAAAAATCGTTTAGTAAATTTTAAACAGGACAGTTACCGAGCAAAAAAGCAAAAAAGATTAGAGAACGTATGTGTACTTGGACAAAAAGATAATACTATCAAGATATTAAAAAAATACTATTAGGAATTAAATATACGAGGGGAGGTCAAAAAGTTCGCGGAATGGCGAGGTTGGCGCGGATGAGTTTACTCATCCAGGTAGGCACTAATTGAGTGACTCATTGTTAGTATATATACGAAGTTTCAGCCTAATCGGGTCATTTGCTTTTGAGTTATCAAAGAGTAAACAATTTAGTCGGGAAGAAACTAGCCAGTATGGAGAAATATGAATATCGCGCCGTTATTAAGTTTCTCACCAAACAAGAAAAAACAACCCAAACCATGAGATGTCAGCTGTTTATGGGGACTCCGCTCCTGGGAAAACTGAGCTTTATAAATGGCACAACCTTTTCAAACAAGGGAGGGACTCCATTGAAGACGACACCCGACCTGGACGGCCTATTGAGGCTACCACGCCAGAAATAATCGAAAAAGTTGAAAAACTTGTATTAGAAGATGCCTGGCTAAAGAAAAAACAGTTTGCAGCATTAATTGGAGTATCATAAACAACCATTTTAAATAGGCTTCATCAACACCTTGGCATGTCTAAAGTCTGTTTAATATGGGTTCCGAGAATGCTTTCTGCGCATCAAAAACGCGAGCGCGTCGAAAGTTGTCGCGAGTATTTGGACCGCTTTGGAGAGCAAAGGAAGGAAATTATGGCCTGAAATGTGACTGGCGATGAAACTTGGGTTCATTATTATGAACCTGAGTCAAAGCAAGAGTCGATGCAATGGCATAAAAAGGCACACACCCTCCTAAGAAGTATAAGGTGTCTCAATCGGTCGGAAAGATCATGGCGACGATCTTTTGGGATACAGAAGGTATACTTTTAATTGATTATAAGGAACGTGGTGTTTCCATAACGAAAGAATATTACGCTTCTTTATTAGATCAATTAAAAGAAGCTATTAAAGAAAAAAGGCGAGGAAAGCTTACAAAAGGTGTGTTCCT
>DWLR01003721.1:0-13091 GCA_018246295.1 Papilio alexanor hazarajatica
CTTTTAATATTTTTAAAATAAAACTTGTCTTAGCTTAATTTTTTTTACTTTTAATAATTGTTTTAATAAATTTTCATTTTGTCCGGAAACTTTCTATCGGCAGTGTACTTATCGTTTATCTTGGGTTTTTAAACAGATTTATTGATTATTTAACCCTCACGGCAGGAGAATCTGGAAAAGGCGATAACAGAATGGCGCGCGGTGTTCTTAGTGGGTGCCACTGTGCACTTCATTGGCATCACGATCTACGCGATCTTTGCCTCCGGCGAGCTGCAGCCCTGGGCAGAGCCCACGCCCCCCTACGAAAGTCCCATGAAAGCCTTGGACCATGAGACTACTTTCGTAAGTTCTTGTTAAAGATCTTGGTAGTAAGTTGAATAAACTTAAACAATTTAAAAAGTAAAAAATTGAAAAAAAAAAAAGATAAAACTGTATTACGAAGTGTTTCAATATAGGTAATACAAATATATCGAAAATCGAATCACAGTAATTTACATTTGAAACCAATATTACTTAAATATACATATAAAATTCTAGTTTCTATATCTACTGTACTATATTTACTATCTACTATGTCGTACTGGCATGACGCAGTATCTATTTTTAGACGCAAGAACCATCAGCGCCACTGAAGGGCACGGAGGCACCAGCCTATGGTGCCATCGCGGCCCCTCCGCCTCGGCCCCCGGCACCTCAGCAGCACGTGCCCAACAATCCGTTCGTCTCCGGCGCCTTCTATCAAGCCGAGCCGGTGCAGCCCCCAGCGCAGGATTATCCGGAACCGAGCGAAGATGGCACCTATTAGTCGATTACTATTTAGGTACGTATCAAGTTGATCGTCTCGATATCGTGTGAAACTCCCTTTTCATAGGTAGGTAGAAAAATTACATTGAATTATTGTTCTCACTGTGGTTAGCTTGTATGTTACGTCGTTGTAATCACACATATTCATACGGAATCTTTAATACTTGTAATATAAATTGTTTATTGATAGTTTCGCGGGTTTGAAAGTTTTCTGTTACTTGAGAATATAGAGTTAATATGTTTTTGTTGTATTCTACGTAATAACGCGTTACCTTTTACCATCGCTTATTTGTATAACGGCTCTATAATAACTAGTGTACAAATGTATATAAAGTACATTGGCATATCATCATGTGTTTACTTATTTAAATTTTATGAGTTTATGTAAAATGTTGCCTTTACATTTTTATAAGGTAGGATATTATTATTTAAGTAGTTTACTGTTCACACTGTTCCTTGCTTTCCACATTTTCCATGCAACTTTACTCGTCCTTGTTACTACGCCTCATAAAATTGTTGTATAATGTTTATGAAAATATTCAATAAATAATTTTATCCTAGATCTTATATTGATATTTCAAATTGAAACTACAAATGTAAATGTATTCTAGCTGTAGCGACTTGAATAAAATGTTAATGACAAAGGGAATTAATGTTATCATTATTGAAGAATAATTTGTTTTATTTGTTTGTTATAAAATAACGATACGCTTTTTAATATGACAACTAACACACAAAAGCTCATTTTGTTCAAATGTTACTTCCAAATGTATTAGTTCTTTCTTTCAAACATGTATTAAAACAAATTACGTATTTCTTGAAGTATTTTTAATAAACACACCGTTAAAAAAACTGTATCATAATTATGTGAATTTTGGTGTATTAGCACATTTCCACGTTTTTATGCATTTCGAGATAAAACAATATAAGTTACCATCCACAGTATGCACTTATTGATTTTAAGGAAGCTTTCATGTGTATACATATATAATAATTAATAAATACTTTTAAGACATACTTATAATCGACAATAAAAATTAGGTTACGATCATAATTTTGAATACCTGAATGAAATGAATGAATTATAGTAAGTAATTTTATAAGAAAAAAGAAAGTGAGAAGAAAATGATTGCTTTGTTAGTAAGCATTTATTGCGTTATTAGAATCGTCATACATACTTCAAGCTACCAACCGCTTAAGAATTCATTGATAAAGATTATGAAATACAAATCCACAGTCTTTATAAAAAAAACTCCAATCAAGTTAGTATACACTGAATATAGCATATAACAAAAGAGACATATTTTAATTTGAAAAAATCAAAATTGTTTTCACTTAATAATTGAAGTCAAATATCATAAACTAATGATTAAAGTTAATGTAATAATTGAAGATAATACAATATGTAACAAAATAATAATCAAAGCTTTCATTATAAAGAGTGAAGGTCGACATAATTATGTTGAATCTGGTATTTTTGTAAAAAGTGGTTGAATATATTTCAACCCCTTTTTTTAAATATATTCAATCACTTTTAGTTTTAATTAAACAGAGAATAGATGGAGGACGGAGAGGAGACAGGATAAGTATCCGTTTTCTTGTCTAACACCCCCTCTGTCCATTAAAGGTAAGCAACGCATCTGCAACTCATTAGCTTGTTGCAGACGCGTATAGGTAGTGCTCACTCAAAATCATATGAACCGCTTGATCTTTTACCACCTTTTCGTACATAAAAATAAAGAAATTTCTCACCCCAATTTTCTCATTCCAAAAAATACTTGACAAATGAATAATTAGTCATAATTCACTTGATACTAGTTCTTATTTAATATGAATCAAATTTGCTAAGGCTTAGATATCAAAAAAATTTGGACAATAATTCTAGACTGAAAACATCTTAAGGCCAATTTATCTTAAATTCACTTGTTGCAAATTGCACTATCTTAAAACTTTCTGAAATAATTAATACGTGAGACAATTAGGAAATGATACGAAGTTTGCATGTATAAAAAAAGGAAAAGTAAGAGAAATGTAGACAAAACAATCACAAAAGTCACTTTTAAAGAGTGAATTCATTTTAATAACGAAATCTCTTTAACAATAACAAGATTGATAGAAAAGTAACAAAAAATAAATAACAATATTCTGCTCAAAATTTCTTCAAAAACCTTCACAAAGTAAAATTATTATCTCATAGTTTGAACATAGCAAAACCTAGGTGCATTATATTTTGTAGATATGGAAATCTATATTGTTTAGTACTATTACATAAATTGTGTGCAAGACCTTATGTCGAAAATTATGAGTCTCATCAATCTTTTACATTTTTTTTTCTCACCCGTACGCGGAAACAACGGATCGACAATAATCGATATATGGATTCTTTGACGCGTATCCGTAACTGTGGGTTCGAGGTACCGAGACATTCACATGTTATTTTGTGAATGTTTCTGATTGGACAAATGGCATTGCGCACTTGTGGTAGTAATGACGACAATTTTCTTGTATATTACTTTTACATTACTTTAAAGATGTCGATAGTTTCTTTGTTAAAAAGTTTATTAGATATGTTATGTATGTGTATATATATAATAAACAAACATCATTTCTCCTAAAAGTGCAAATAATATGTTCTTTACTGCAGTATATTATAAATATTATAGATATATGAATAGATATAAATGAAAAAAATCAAATATTAATCAAATTAGATAGTAAACCATTTAATGTTAAGATGTAAAGAAAAAAGATTAATAATTATAAATAAATTAAACAAAAAAATCAAATAAGTGGAATTCCGTTGGACATAGGTGAGAATTATCTAACTATTTTTAACCATCTTATTTTCGCGCCTCACTTTAATTGTTTGTCGTATTCAACATTTCATTTAGTTATATTTTAAAACGAAACAAACAAAACAAATTGTTGTTAGAGTCGTAAAGGTAATAAATAATAAATGAAAAACATTGTTAATTTTTTTTTCGCATTACTTTAGTGGATAGATTTAACTACTAATGTAAAACTAAACTGTTGATTTTAATGATTCTCTACGCCGTCAATTCTGTTGTGTAAAAAGATTTAAAAATAAACTTTTTGAAATAAATGATTGTAGCCATTTGTATTTGTCAGTAAATTATTTGATGTTTGACGGTGTCGCGTAAAACTATCATTGAATTAAATAATTCTTGGAATATTTTTGTCTTCCTTAAAGTTAGATATAAAATCATCATTTACGTAAGTGTATATTAAGAGTAATGTAGATACTTTGGGAAATTTTATTTTTCATAATTTAGAATTTTGATCCTTTTTTTTATTATTTAATCCTAATTTATTTACCGACAATAAGACAGGCACAAAAGGTTGAACTATTTTGAGATTTATTTTTAATTACAGTCACTAAAAGATTTTATTTTTGTCAGCGGTTGAAGCGACTTCTATTATCTACTTGGCACTTGTACAAAGTAATCATTTCTTTTAGTTATTTTTGTTTGTCTTTTAAAATCTACAGTAAGCCTGATTGGCCGGGAGTTGTGCATCTATTTTACTTTGAATAAATTATAGTAGTTTTAGTATCACACCTGATAATTTTCACGATGTCCAAACTTATGGTGAAAAGGGTTAAGGATCCCCCGTCACTTGTTAATATGCACGATTCTATTATATATATGTATATAAATAAAAAGTAATTTATAAGATTCCATACGTTAGATACGGTAAATTTGTATCCCGTTTTAAATAATTGAACAAATAGAAAATGTCCTATATCAGCATGGAGTTTTTCATCTTCAATTCTACATCATTTGGGAAATTTATTAGCTATTGGCATTCCTTAAAAACATTATTTTTATTTATTGCAGAAACAGTTCTTATGATTTAATACGCATATGTGCTTAATAGTCGAAAAATAGGGTATCAAATGTCAAGTGTTTAAGACGACAAAAGGCAAAAAGATTTATATACATACATACTTTTTGCAAAAATGCTTAATTTAGTTTTACAGTAATTTATTAATTCTATAATTTATTCTCACATAAACCATTTTAATGTAGTGACCCGTTATTGTTAGAAATATGAATAAAAATATTGAAATTAATTTAGTTTTTATATGTGTTACTAGAGTTAATATCTTACCGATGGCTCTTACGTATCGTAATCGAATCTGACAATTTTACCATTTTCACATTTGTCGTGTTTACACATGTTTATTAAGTGAACTTGATGGGCATTTTATTCTCATACCATGTTCCAATATCATCTATACATAGTTTGAAATTTAAAATAAGAAGTTTAAATTCAATGATTCTGTCTGTGTAAGAAAATAAATTTAAAGCTGTCATATAAAGTTTGCATTACAAAAATACGATTATACGTAGGAACCATCGAAATAAATAAATAAAATTAAGTCGTATCAAAATAATTTACTATTGATATAAGTAAAAACTAAATAAGTTAGATTAATTAAAATGGGGTGACCTCTCACTCTGTAAGGCTGTGTTGACAATAAAGCTTTCGAAAGAAGCCAGTAGCATGTAATGTTAATATTAATTTAGAAATAAGAAATACTTTAAAAATTAACTACTTATTTATATATACCAGTGTAATTCGATTTACTGGCATAAAATAATTGTGATATAATATAGTTAGGTACTTACTTACTTTTTTATTTTATTGCACATGTTATTTATTTCAATTTGATAAATTTTTGCAGTGTATTTTTTTTATTCAAAAACTGTTTTAAGGAATTCAATATAAATTGTGTTAATTATGAAATTAAATCATAATTCATATAGCCTTTACTTTACAGGTTTTCGTATAATTTTCTTCACGCGAAATATAAAGTAAAATATAAAAATATTTAGAGATAAAATGAGTCTATAAGTAAACGTGTAGGTGCAAAACCAGCAACATTTTTTTAACTGGTAATTAGTTATCATTTTTTCATGTTTAAAATATTTGAAATATGATTTATAAAATATACCACCCTTAAAATTTTTGAATATTACATGTTGTTTTCCTCACGACTTAAATGTAAAAAAAAACAAGCAGCAATAATTTTTTATCATTAAGTTATTATTTAATATTTTTTATTAATTTTATCTCAATATTTCTTTACTTATACAAACTTATTACAATTTATTTTCTTCAATAATTATTCTACCGTGATTAACAGTTTGAATTTGATAATAATTATATTTATAAGTGAATAGTCTATACGTACGGATAGTTGTACTTAATCCGTAAGTATTCTTGCAAGGGGAACTGATTTGTCAATTACTGATTAGAATCTTGCTTAGGGATTTGCGTTTAAAGTCCTGTAATTCAAATGCTGTAAATAATTTGTGTCGCTTAAACGACTTCTGTTAAAACATTGGAAAATATTTTGAAAATAGTATATACGGTTAAGTTAAAAACATTAAGTTAATAAAAGTTAGTAAGTTAGTAAATTTTGAAATTTATTTTAATAAGTTTATAAAAAGTTTAGTTTTTGATTGTTATTAGTTAATTTGTTAATTTTTTGGTGACATTATTATTTATTTCGTTACTTGAATATTTTTTTACGAAATGATTAAAATGACAATAATACATAACAATAAGGTGTAACTTAGTTTGCTATAAGTGGATAACTTGAAACAGTATCATTAGTTTGTCTTCGTTGAACTCAATGTTAATTTTTTATAAAAGTTTCAATTTGGCCTATAAAATAGCTCAGTTTAGAATGTCTGTGTATTAATTAAAATACGTTGTATAATATTAAATAAATGTCACAATGACAATAATACGAATAGTATTGAAATGTATAATTTGTAGCCATAAGATAGTAACTATGTAATAGTAAATAATTTAGCAAAAATGTCGAAAACAAATACAACATATTAATACGCAAATAGATGAAAATGTTTGTAGATACTTCAAAAATCACCTTTTTAATGTCATTTTTCTTTCCTTTTTATTTTTATTATTAAACTTTTTTAATTAGATTTATTACTATTAATATCATTAATAATGTCTTGTTAAATCCCATTGATCAGATAAGATAGTGTTTAAGCAATATCTTTTGTTTGTTTTAATTGTGATCGTTTGTCATGTTTTGTCAGCCATGGAAACCTAGAGCCAAAATCAAGTGAAAATGTGCTAAACACCAAACACATTACATACTTAGATTAGTTTCATACATTTGAGTCAATATTTTGAGTTCCGATTTAAAAGCTAGAGGTGTAAATTGTTTATTTGCGTTGCATATTATAAACGTCCTTGTATTGTAATACGTTTTAAATTTACTACAACAAAAATGAGGAAGATGTGTTAGTCTGTCATCTTTATAACATGTTCGATTTATTCGAAAAAACCAAAAAGTCAACGATGTATCTGTTTTAAAGTTTATTAGACCTGTGAATTTTTAGTCTGTAATAACAATAACAAACAGATTTTTAAGAACAGAAGCGGTTAATAAACATCGTTCAAATGAAAATAGACTTTCAATTTCACGACAGGTTTTAGATTTTAAAGTCAGCAATTAATTCATAGAAAACTACTTGAAATATATATTATCTTAGGTTAGTTTACTTGTACAAATGTTTCGATTATATGTATCATAAATGTAATGATGACCTTATATTCCCTAATATATGTTAGAAAATTTAAACGTCTTTTCTTTAATACAATTAAATCCTAAGACACTACAGTAATATAAGATTTCAAGGTCGTATATTTCTTAAGTGTTATTTTTATGGGATTAAATTGTCTGGGTGATGCAAAGGCAATTCGAGATGATCCACCATTCTCTAATAATGATATTTTAAGCGTACATGATTTAGAATTTTAGTTCATCATAAATATCCTAGAAAGTTTTTAGCAAATAAAACAGATTGAAATCTGTAGGGTACTAAAACAAACCACAAATTCTTCAAAATAAATACTATATATTCTCCTTAGACCATTATTTACATAAAATTTACAAACACATTATAGCAAAAGTAACGGTAACCTTAATTCTGCTTATGAGTATAAAGGCAAGAACATTGAAATAGTCTTTCGTTGCTGTCTGTTTGTCTCTTAATAGGTCATGATATAGATAATCTGAAACGTTGCTCTCCAGAGATTAATTACATTAACATGACAGTTTGCCGGACGTATATAATCAAGCCATTGGTACCTTGATGGTACAAAATATACAATACTATTGATACGGACTGCCCTGGAATGTGAAAGTACTGTCAATACTTTTACTATTTGATCAAAAATGTTCGCGATTAGACCTACGAACAGCGCAGAGCAATTATTCAGAGCAATAACATTTTATATTGACCTCAACTAGTACTAAACATTTTGGTATTTTATATCTAACAATAAGGGCCTAACCAATATTCAGAAGCATCCATTAATATAACATGTACAATAGACTATGCGGTTCATTGAAAGTGAAAAAAATATATATATTAATATTAAAAATAATATGAAAAACAGAATCTACGATAACATATCCTTTGCAAATTTAGTGTGCATCTCGGAATCGATGTTATATTCTTCATCTAAGCGACCTTACATTACCGCAAGTAAATTTAACATCACCGAAAGCGTAATTAAGATTAAAGCGTCCAAATGGATTTGCAATTTAATTTACCACAACATTCCATATTGATTAACTAATAAAAAAAAACTAAAATAATCTAAAGACAGACAAAAATATGACACTATCGTTTATTCATTACAATTGTAGTCGTTGGCATCAGTTCCTGTATCCTAAATTAGTTAAGCATTAATTACCTACACAAAATTAAAATCAACTGTACGGCGTGACAGACCGCAAGCGCCTCGATTTACCAGGAAAGCCTCTTGCGTAAGGTGGTTTTGCGTTCGTTGTCACATAGTATACGCCTCGTGCTCTGGAAAATAACAAATGATGTTTTAAATACGCAACATTTGTATTGAAATCTAATCTAAATTTATATACCAATTTTATAAAGAGAGATATCTTTGTTTCGGATAAACTAAAAACTACTTAGTTAACAGGGTTATATTTTATTTTTCTATTTATGATGTTTTTTTTAATTTATGTAACATTATCAGACTGGGTAGGCAGACAGACCTGAACAAGCTGGTGCAATCTGATATTCTAATATAAATTAAAAAATACCATCACCCTTATCTATCATACTGACATACTACTGAACGCCTCATGTGGTATCCAAAGAAGTTGTTCAACTTAAAATTGAATCAATATAAGTTTGATAATAGCGCCATCTTATTTTCATAATACTTACTATAAGGTGTAAGTATCTAAAAACCGTGAAGGAACTAAGATGGCAGTTAAACAAGTTTTTTTTTATTTGTTTTTTTAAACTTATATAGATAGGGAAAATATGAAATTATAAAATATGTTAATGTTACAATACCTGTGTGTAACGTGCTCTCCCATAAGTACATACTCGGTATCCTTGGGCTCACACCAGCCAATCAAATATGAGAACAGATTTGGACAAGGCCCAGCCCAGAAACCCGTTGGGCTGTTAATAGACTCAATAAAATACGGAGTAACCTTTGTATGGTCACAGGAAAGAGTTTCTAAAAAAAATAAACATCTCTTAAATTTATATATTACATTAGATCATTGCTATAAAAACAATCACTATTTTTTTTACGAATTGATTTCTCCTCTTACAGTTGAAAACAAATCAGCGCCATCTTTTGTAGAATACGGAAAGAGGACACTGCCAACTTAAGTTCCTAAACTAAAATTATTGTCTGATTTGTTTATAGATGGCACTTTAGTGTATACTTAATATAAAATACGAATATTATTTCAGTCTACAATATAAATATATCACCCAACATTTTAGCAATAGATTTTTTTTAACATTAATTTAACTTACGAAATATAGTATCATGGGCACATCCAGGCTGACTGGAACCACCGTTCACATAAAAATCAGCATGTCCATTGGGTCCCCATTGTCCGAGGATGCCCGCGCCCGTGTGGAGAATGTCGACGAACAGAGCATCTGTGTGGTCCAGATCTCGAGACCGATTGTTTCCCATGTAAAAGAAAATGGTGGGATCCAAGCCTGTATTTTTTTTTTTTGATTAATATCGATTAATTAATTAACTGAAGTTACAACAGTTATTTTATTTCAATTGACATACGGATAGGATCTCATTTTTTTGTTAAACGTACATGTAATGACCCGATGGCAGTACTGAGTATGCTCTCATAACTCAAAGATCACAGACGATAGGTACATCTCGTTAGAGTTGTAACAGTAAAACAGGTGATTTTATTAATACTGCATTATGACCATTTCAAAACAGTCGAAAACCATTTCACTTTATTATCACGAAAAAATTATTCAAAGCTGTGAATGATTGTTATCGCTTAGATTATTTTAAGTCCTGCGATTATTCTTCTCTCCTGTCCTAGTAATTATTTTAATTAATTTTAAAAACAATTGCGGTTTGAATTAATAATTATTTACCAGTGATTCTCCCAAGTTTCCCATCAGTGAGATGATTTGCGACCAATCCCAATATGTGTGCTCCGACGCTATATCCAATGGTGTGTATCCTCTCCGGGGCCACGGCCTTCTTGGGATGGTATTGAAGATAGTCCACTAGCTGTGCTATACACATACTCGCAAATCGAGGAGCCCATTCTATCTAGAAAATAACATTAATGATAAAATAACATCAATAAAGTTTACCATGATGTCGTAACTTGCTCGTTTTTTTAGATACCATCCAGTGTGACGTAGTGATATTTATACTTCTGAGCTTCTTTTTCTGGATCGTGAAGGTGAATGCTATGGGGCCCAAGACCCCAAAATCACCGGAATTCTTTAGTGAATATTTTAAAAGTGAACTTTATAAATATGACTTACTTTTTTAAGCGATAAATAATGTCGTGTTCTTTTAGTTTTTACCTTGCTAAAACTCTCAGGAGCTCCCCGAATCACAATCCGCCACTGCATCATTGGATGACTTAGGCGCTACATTTGCGAGGAAGAGGGACAAAAAGGGTATGGTGCTACCCTTTTTGTCCCTCATCCTCTTAAGTTCCCCCATCCTCTTATCACCATAAGTCATTCGTGATTCCTTAGATTATTACGGATATTGATGGGTAGAGGTGATCACTTATTTATCAGATGTCGCTTGCGCATTCCGTAAAAATACTTGAATAAACATACAGACTTCATAGTGAGACATTGATTTAAAATAGATAATGTTACAACCTGACTGAGGCAAGGTTCCTTGACTAGGCTGCCATAGTCAACAATGATGATGTTGTAGTTTCCCCTAGCGAAGTACGCGTTCCTCATGTCTGTGCTGGGCGACAAATTCCTCCCTCCGCCGAAGCCGTGAACAACGATCTTCGTTGGGTACTTAGCATTGAATTTTGAATACGTCAACGAGTCATTATCCAAGGTGTTAAGTAACTCCCCCTTTTCTTGAGTAGTCCTGGAAAAATATAAACACTCGTCATTTTCAGGTCCTAATATTTAAAGACGATTAACTATTAGTTTTAACGGAACTTTGTAGGAACTGAACATTGATTATACATTATCAACACCCATAGTCTTCGGCTTAAATTAGGACGAGGTGGCATACAAATGGTGGATTTGGATTTGAAATTTGAAGTAATCTGAAGAACCGCTTAATGTTTTATGTCGGTTAGTACAAATAATTATTACCTGGTGTAAAGAAAAAACTGCATTTGGGGATGTGGACATCGGAACGGACCAGGGATACAGGACTTGGTGTTGAACAGGTCTCGCACGGACTGTGGCTTCTTCTCGCGTTCGTCTTTCTCTTGCGTCTGCGAAACTGGAACGTAAAATGCTACTTTAACCAGCGGTTGATAAAAAAAAAATATAGTTTACATAAATTTATATACCTTCAGATACCACGTTCCATTCAAATTCGACGTTCAACAATGACGCTAGTTAATCGTGATCTCAGTGCGAGAATTTAAAATATTATTTATCTAACTTTGATGTGGTTTTTTGCACGATCTTACAGCACAAAATCGCTCATCTTTTGAATTCCAGTCACCCCAAACACAGGAAATTTTTAATTCATAACGTTTGACTGCGGGACTTGGCGGGATTTTAAATAGTGACCAATGAAGTAGCTTCACTTTTGGGCCTGGGATTAGGTATCTACTTAATAATAAACAAGAAAACTACGCAAAGAAATCCCGGAAGAAAAAATGTTTCACAAAGGAGTTTGTGAGACATTTTTTTTTTCAAATAAAATTCTGTCTTTTAATACAATAACTAATAGAACGTAAGAAGAAATAATTTTGTTACTATTTTTAAAGTCTTTTATTGCTTCAGCTACGTTTAACATATATTTAGTTAATATTGAACCAATTTAGTTAAGACATCGTTAATGTACCGCAATCATGTCATGGTTATGTAATAATGAGCCGGATTATTTCATCACCTAATATAATTAGCAATAGTTTACTAAATATTACGTTATTATTAGCTTCAAATATTTTTTTCTGTTTCAAAGAAGCAGAAATAAGGATATTCATTTCTTACACGATTAGAATAAATAAATACAATTAATTATTAGGTCCATACATATGAAATTAGCGTTTTGTCGTACTGACCACTTTGATCTGAGATATGTATCTCCTCTTTGGTTAAGAATTCCCAATTAAAATTTATAAATTCATTTTGGTGGTACATTTGAGTTTTAAAAACAGTCATTCATTTGTTTTTACCTCATTATTTTTTTCTTTGGCGTCTCTTATTACCGCACAATGGAAAACATGAAATATCGGTATATTTACGAGTACGAGTTCTACCGTGGCACCAGTGCTGCAGAAACATCTCGAAGGATTAATGATGTGTACGGCGCTGGTGTCGCACAAGAAAGCACGGTACGTTTTTGGTTGCAACGTTTTCGTTCTGGAAATTTCGACCATCAGAACCAACCCCGTGGACGGCCGGAGACCAAAGTGAAAAATGGAGAATTAAAGGCTATTGTGGAAGCGGATCCATCACTAAGCACTTCAGAGATAGCTGCAGGCTTCGGGGTACGTGATAAAACTGTATTAATCCACTTGAACCAAATCGGGAAAGTAAAAAAACTGGAACGATGGGTCATGGGGTGGGGAACCCCATGAATTGAGTGAATCGAACATGGAAACACGCGTCGACTGCTGTGTTACTTTGCTCAACCGACACAATAATTAAGGGATTTTAAATTGAATCATTACTTGTGATGAAAAGTGGATACTGTACGATAATCGGAAGCGCTCGTCACAATGGCTGAACCCTGGAGAC
>DWLR01003722.1:0-13091 GCA_018246295.1 Papilio alexanor hazarajatica
ACTCCTTGAAGTTCAGTTGCGCAATGATCGAGTGATTGATTCACGCTCTATTTACATACTGTGGTGAAATGCTCTAGGAGCTTCTACATTGTTCTAGCAATCGATGGAAAAGGTTTACTAGAAGGTGTACTCCTCTTAAATTTAAATTTCAACAGATTTGCTCTGGAGGACAAAAGGTGCTTCTTGCTATAGAATGTGTTTTTCTTTAAGCGAATAAATGACTTTACAGAAATTTATATATTATGTTTCTCATTCTATTTTAAGCACATAAATAATAATTCGCTTTATTTGCTTGCGCTTTATAATAAATTTAAAACAAATGCTATGAATAAAATATCAGAACCTTAAAATGAGACAATATTTTTTTATAATGAATAAAGTAATGCTTTTCCACAATCCTATCTGGTCCACCACTTCAGTCTATGATCGTCCACTTCTGGAAATAGGCATAATGGGGGAAATGTGCCATATTCGCAACGCTTGGCAGGTGGGTTGGCGATCGCGGTATGTTCCACCGTACTAAGAAAAGGACGCAGCTGCCCGCCCTCCGGTGGTCTTTACATCGCGACTCAAGACACACAGACATGTTCATGCACACAAAGGTTTGTCTTGGGTGGGAATCGAACCCACGACTTGCGGCGTGAAAGGTAAGTCTTGCCACTGCGCCAACCGATCAGTCAATGTTATCTGAGATCCTATCTGAGCACGCAAAATATAATATATTAGATCGTCATCTCCCAGCCCACCCACGTAGGGTCGGCAAAGTACGTATCTACTACTCTTTCATGTCGTAGACTCTGCCGTAGTCCACACCGTAATTCGATTTAACTATAGTTTTTACGGCCGGCCGCCTCCCTGACCTTCCTCGGGAATTTCTCTTTCCCACCCTTTTCTAATTGGGAAGAGGAAGAGGATTAGAATTTGGCCTCCGGCTAGTGATTTGTCAGAAAACTTCTACTTCACCATTTCTTTTGTGACGTCGTTGTATTCCACGGGTCAATCGGGCTGTTTAATAATAATAAAATATATTAGATAGTACTGTTTAAATTAAACGACACATATTGCAATTGAGTGCCCAAGACCGTAATATTTAAGTTCTTCGATTGAGGTCTTAGCATTTAGGTGCGCACTACGGACTACTACGTACTACTATAGCATTACGTGCGTACTATAGCATTTGGACGTAGATCCAAATGTTATATCGTTGATCCAAAAATAAATAACCTTGAAATATTTTTTTGTAGCGTAAAATTTAATATTAATTTAATTGCACTATTTTGGTACGCTCAAGTTTATTTGTGGCAAGACGTCAGAGCAATTTGTATCATATGTTCAGCCGGAATAAAATTATGTCTCTTTTACATATTGGTTACTTTTATGAAATAAGGTTTTATTAGAAAATTATTAGAATTAATTAAAAAACAAAGTTACGGCTTGTAATCAGATCCAGTTTTTAATTTTGGAATGAGACTTATCCGATATTTTTTGATACCTTTACAAAATGTTTACCTTAAGTTTGATGAAGCAAATTAAAAAATTCTTAAAGCTTTCCCAGGGTCTCCATCTAACAATTTATACCGGTACAAATAGATGGAGATTGACGTCATATCAAAGCCCACGTCGAAGACGGACGTTTGTATTTGATGTGTGGATACAATGAAGCAATCCTTTATTGACTGTAAATTTTCCTATTAGTATCCCTTTATGTAACACCTCTACATCCAATATAACATTAACATTTTGAATCAACAAACACTTTTATCAGTAAAAGCGCGGTTGCGTCCTTTTGTAGGTCGTTTTTTGAATAGAGAGTTATCAGTATTCAGGGTATCGTAAAAAATATTTATATTTTTCAATGTCTTTTAGTTTATTGGGAAAAATTTTAATGATTTACATATAACGTAAACATTTTAATTATTCTTAAATGTAAATTTTTCATGGTTCCTTTAATATCATAAAAGAATATACAAGGATTCGATTACGTCCTAAAACTGCCGCCAAAACTATACTATGCAGTAGATGTAGATGATCATCGCAAATACTAACATAAAAGTCACAAAAATCTGCTACTTCTCTAGTTTATGGATATGTTTATGGGTAGATGTAGAACGTTTAACATCTGGTAAACCGATTTTTCGTTTGCCACATTCTCGTGTAAGACGCAATAAGAATTTAAATTTTGTCGAGTTCAGTAGCCATCAAACTACTACCTAAGGGTTAAGAAGATTGTCATAAGCCCAGAAAATGTTTGCTTGGTAAGGTTAATATAAATATATTTCATTACGTAACTAGCGGTGTTCCCATTAATCACACCGAAAAAAAAAATACCATTCAACATATTACTATCACTTTAGTTTAACGGGAGACTACTTAAACGGTTATTTAGGCTATCTTGCAGGTGTGAACAATCAAACAAAATACTGCTACTATTTTAAAATTTACATTCCCATAAATATTACACGTACAAGTACACATTACAATAAAGTTGTTTTTTCCTTGCTAAGTAGCTTGAATAGTTAAACAAAGAATATGGACGTTTGTATAAGCGTCGACTAAATTGATCTAAATCAAACACAATTTCAAATACGTTGATCGTCTTCAATAACTCGCAAAAACAATGCGCGCTCACCTATTTTTATATTTACCTTTTTTGTATAAATGGAATTAATCCAATAAATTTCATTCATACTAAAAAGGTAAATGTAATATCAAAACAACATATACGAAGCTTTCCCTAGTTTTTCTACAAATGGGTACAACTATTTATAACGATGTGAAATCACGATACCGTTTAAGACAGTAAACATATAAATACCTGATGGTTTTATTCTTTTTTTTGTACAAACCCATACTTAAAGTTAACACAGGAACAATTCATTAGCATTTTTCAGTCGCTGCTGATTTATTACAACGCCGTCTTTACTAGCAACGTGACTGATTGATGGTCCAATTAAAACGATATGCGTCCGCCCGGCACACGGGATGCGGCGCCACTTTTGATCTACGTAGCCTTCTCTATAGCTTTCTCTATTGTATGTGATTATAATTAAACTCTATTTAATTTTCAAGGAGACTGTCGTTAGATTAACATGATAACCACCCAGACACCTGGTATACTTTGATAAAAAAGTTTTGTCCGTCCTCATGATAATCGTGCAAATAATTTTAATTGTTTTATTTATAACTAGCTATAGCCCACGACTTCGTCTTCAGCGCAGGCGTATCTGCGGGATGCGCGGGACGCGGGTGTCTAAGTCCTCTTCAACACTTCGCGACGGACCGCCGATGATTACGCGCACTATTTATTTGGTCAAACTGAACTCTGTATTAATAAAAAATAAAGTTAATTACCTAACAATGTATCTGTATATAAACATATACATATATCTGCGTGAAAAATGTTCCGCGGAAACCGTACATTTGCACGGTATAAAAAGCTTATGCTATTTCAAACTATAATTTATCTCTGTGCCAAATTTCGTCCAAATCTGTGCAGCTGTTGTGGAGTTACCTGGTAACAAACGTCCATCAAAACATTCGCATTTATTTATAATATAATATAATGAATTTTTATACCCTCCGTACATTTTTTTGTAATATTAAGTATATTCCTATATTCCCAATAACTTAGAGAATATATGTACAAAGTTTCATAATGATCGGTTAAGTTGTTTTTACAGGATAACGTAACAAACAAACTTACATTCTCATTTATAATATTAATAAGGATTATTATAGTAGGGATTACAAAAGAAAGAAAGAAAAAAGAGACTATCTTGACTTAAGCCAATTTTTACCATCGACTTATAGATTTAAGGAGCTCGTAAAGAAATTTAAGTGCTAGTTTCAGTTTCATCACTGCAAAAATGTCACCTAAAATCTTAGGGGACCCTTAAAAGATATGGACTCGATATTTGACCTTTTAGCTGTAAGTCCGCCACTTACACTTCACATGTTGCATTATTAATTGGAATATTTCATTAATTTTGAATGTTTCATTTATTATATAATTACAATGCTATGTACATTTTGAATTATACCTAAAAGGACAAAATTAAGTGTAGACAAGATATTAACAAAGAATGAGAGAAGTGCTTAAGGGTTTTCATTTAACTTGAAAGCAAAAATTCTTCATCGCTCCCTATCCTCGTAGGCTCATTCAAACTTAGTCTACAGACTTAAAACTAAACTTGATTTATTTATGTATAAGCATGTGAACATATAAATCTATTGCGATGAGCTAATTAAAAAAATAACATCTGCGTACCTCATAAACTTCTCGGCAACTGACAACCAATACATTCCGTATACCTCGATACAATCTTTAAAACATGCTCCTATTTTTAAAATTTGCAAACAGTACAATGAAAAGAATGAACAACTGACTACGATCGCCAATTAGAGATTCTATGCGCTATTTTTAAAAAAATAAATGGAATATCTTTTTATATGCAACTATTATAATCTGTTAACTCTAATTAGTTCAAGGATATAGTTATCGGAGTTTATAAAAATTTAATATTTTGATATAAGTTATCTTGCTTTTTAACCTAAATCAAAAAAGGAGGCGGTTCTCTCAATTCGGTCGTTTTTTTGTTTGCGACCGCAGAACTTTGTTATTAACGAAGAGTTTTTAAATTTTTTGAAAATAATGATACATTCACATTCACACGTGGGTTCCATTTCATTTTGAATATCATTGGACCTTGGGTTCCGAAGATGTACAGAAAATTTACATATTAGTAGACTTAAAACAAGCCGTGTTTGGATTTAACGGATTTACAATTAAACGTAGCGTGACCATAAATGATTATAAATAAAGTAAGGTTTTGCCTGCTGCTTCGCACGCGTCCTTTATTTTTTCCAGTAACTTTTTTTTAATTTAATTTCGGGTGTATTAATTTCGATAACTAATAATATATGTTAAAAAGTTGCAATGACCAACATTAACACGGCAAACTGATAATGAACCTTTTTTATTTCTTAACCTTAAAAAGGGAATTTGAAATCGATTATGATTTTGTTAAAAAACGTTAAATATTTTTTTTAAATCTATTTATAATTTTTTCGTGTTTCATAATAATTAATGAACAATTGATGAGATTGTGATGATACTTTGGTAGACTGTGTGTTCTGAGGAATTCAGCTAGTTGCGAATATTATCTGAAATAAGGAAAATGTTTATAGATTTTTTCTATAAGTTATTTTACAAAAAGAATATGAAAAATAAAATAACGAGATTCCCTGTATTTCAATCCAAGTTCGCCTTGGAATAAGAACCAAGGCCCTGATGAATTTTCATGAACAATGGAATCGGGGAATATAATACAAGCCTTACGGAAACATAGTATTTTTTGCACAAATATTGACTTCGCTCTTCGAGGGAAAAGAGGGAACTTTAACCATTTAATAAAAATTCCAAATTGAATATATTGGAAGTAATGTTAGCAACTGATATAATCGTTTGGGGTAGTTAAAATGATAATGGGTAGAAGTTTTAATAAAAAAACAGAAATACAAAGTTTCATGTTTTTAACTTTGATAATTACGAAGTCCAGTACAAACTTTCATGCCTTCTTTTTTCGCGATAAAATGTGGCCTACGTCCTTTCCCAAGGTCTAGTCTATCTCATCAAGTTTTATCAAAATCGATTCAGAGGTTTAGGCGTAAAAACGTAATTGACGAAGCTACTTTCGCATTTAGTCACCCCTGTTACAGTAGTTGTACTTAAGGCGCCGACCGTGAGGCATCTCTGTAATACTTGATATGTTCGCGATATTTCAAATCGCACAAAATGCGTGTTCCGTCTGTCGCTCACGCGGGACAACGAGTAAGAGATGGAAATCCATCCATTTTGGACGTATTGTATTTTTTTATGTATATGATTTAATCAATCATGTTAATTTTTTTGTGTATGTGAAGTTAAATAAATGTGTTTCTTTCGTCTTTCTTTCTTCATCATGTCATATCGAACTAAATCGCCCAGTTTTAGACATAATTGCAACGAAGTAGGTAGAATAATATTAGATAAATTGCTATAGAAAAATAATATTTACATATACTCGAAATGATAATTAGATCTTGACTTAATTTAAATTTCTACCGAGATTAAATTTGTATGAGATAAAAAGTTTTTTGTTAAAATAAAATGAATATATTTTTTTAATTTAGAGGCTAAAATTTTGTTATTTTAATAGCGTATTACAGAAGGGTTTACTTAGCATTTATTAGTATTTTACAACAATTTGACGCCATGACTATTTACAGAACGTTATTAAGGACAACATAAGTCGGAGCAAATCTTTCGTGGACATTTAATTTTAGTTACTTCTGATGATCTAATAACTGCAAATTGCATCATTATAATTGACACGTAATTTGCTACTTACAAAATCCAAGTGAATCAGGTATCAACAGTCGTGATTACCTTATTTTAATCGGTGGATAACCAATACATATCAATGGCTTTAACTACCCACTAGTTTAATAACGGTTATTACTTTAATTTCTCTGGTCTTATAATACTTTCATTTATACGTTCTTACTGTGGCGCCATCTCCTAGCGGAGTTTGGCGATAGTTTCCGCTAACTGGAGTTCGTTCGAACTTATTTGATTATTTCAACTCAATTCGAATATTTAGTAATATTTGTTAAGTGGTGATTCAAAATTACATATGCAACCAAAATTATATCAATAACAAAAATACATCGAAACTTTAAACTAAAAAGTACAGTTATTAGGAAAAATATGTCAAGTTGACCGCCTCTTGTAACAAAGCAGAGTAAATGAATATAACAAAGCGTTTCTTTGTGCACCATTTAAGTGTTAAGTTACGTATAAAAGTCTGCTTTAAGGACTGAGTTCCGCGTTCAAATTTTCTACTACTCGTACAATACATTTTAATGAAAAAGAAAGATTAAAAATAAAACTTCACACAAATCTTCAAATAAATTTGTTCCACCTACTTATTACAATAAGTTCACTATAATGCTAGATCTGAAGTAAGATACAAATGTAGTCTTGATCTTCATTGTTGTGTTAATGTGACAGACGTTCTATTTTTTTAAGGAACCAATTTCAATTTGACATTCGAAAGTGGGTCCCATTTAATTTAAGTCTTAAGACGAACCCTGTTTGGGTTAAGTGGACTTGTAATGAGACGTACTTTGGCTATAAATGACAAAATGACTTTATATTAAATTATATAGAAAAAGAAAAATCGGTGGTGCATTTGGCCAGCAACAGATCTGCAACTACGCACAGATTGGAATAACCATTGAACCCGTTTCTACACCTTCTGTACTGTAGAAACGTCTGTGAACCTAATGAACTAAGTGCTGTCGTTCGCGGAACCAAATAACATCGACGTTTTGTGTGTCCTACACCCTCTCAGCACCCTACACACCTGGTACCAGAAATTTGAGCGCAAGCTACAGCAAAATCCAATTAGAAGAATCAATCCAACCAATTCAATTGTAACACAAAATGTAGCATATGATGTCCGCTCTATATGAGCGGAGACAAATTTTATGAATTTTGTGCTATTTTATGTCATATTAAATATCTTATATAAGTATGTTCCCGAGGAGAGTTGGCGTCAGGCAGGCGACCGGCCGAAAAACTATAACCAAAACCAGTTGCAGTATTGAAAGAACTTGAACTTGACTTCCTTTGTTCCTGATCATTCAGCCGCTGATTCTATATTTGGTGTGAATATAGCGTTAGTACATACAGTGTTAAGCTTATTTTGATTGGTTTAAATGATATGTTAAGTACTTTAAATGGAATGTTAAGTATTTCTACTAGCATTAGATTATTATTATTATTATTAAACTTCGCCAGGATCTCATGGTCATTACCACATTAATCTGGTCCTTGACATCTAATAAATGTTATGATAAATTTGGTCAATTTATGTATGGATTAGCTTCGCACATTTCGTAAACCCAAATGGATTACATTCTATAGATTATGCAAATTGGTTTGATGCCAATCCTAATGATATGTCGTCTAGAGAATTGAGTAAGCATGTTGCAAATAGGATGTTTTGATTTGTTGTGAAATAAATGAATACATGTAAACATTTATTTAATATTAAAACATCTCTAAAATATTTTATGGTTTTGTAGTTACACTTTATGGTTTGTACTTACTCATCGTAATGCAGCCAACACATTAATGAACGCCGAGGATATTTATTATCAACGATTATTTGTTTACAACGATTAGATATTAACTCTACAGAGCACAATTTGCCACAAGGGATTTTGCCAAAAAAAGATAAATACAAAATTTTGACATCCGCTATACTTGATTTATTTAATTGACTGACCGGTTGGAGCAGTGGTATGATACTTGCCTCTCGCGCCGCAGGTCGTGGGTTCGATTCATACCCAGGACAAACATTTGTGTACATGAACATGTCTGTTTGTCTTGTGTCTGTGGGTGTAATTATCTATATATGTATGTATTTTATAATGAAAAGTATTCATATAGGTATGTAGTATATCAGTTATCTGGTTTCCATAGCACAAGCCCAGCTTAGTTTGGAATGAGATAGCCGTGTGCGAATAATGTCCCAGAATAAAAAAAAAATTGAGTGTCGAATTTACATAACTCTGTTGTTTTTGAGTTGTATCTTCTTAAAATATTTTTCTTATAAGGTTAAGTTCCGTTTCTTAGTAGAAATAATTTATTTGTATATAATTGTTAATTTAATATAATAAAATAAATTTTAACATTCCAACTAAAAACAACAATAGAAATACTATTTTTAAAAGTTATTATTCGTAGATCGAAACGTAATAACTACGCAATTAATTTTTTTGCGAAAAATCAAAATGATTCAGCCTTCCTATCAATAAAAGCCAACCTAACATTAAAATTATTGGAATTACAGTAAGTTAAAAGCTAACTTGTCTTGTTCTGGTCAAATATTACCCACTAAATCATCATCATGAGAGATCATGAGGTTGCGGGTTCGAATTCACCAATCGACTATTGTCTTGAACCAGATTCTAGCACAAGCTTTTAAGGTAATTTGAAATGGTTACAATAAATAAAAATAAATTGTTTGAATTATCTTTTTATATTAAATGAATCATTAAAAAACTTTTCACTTGACTTAACTGACTCAATTTCTAAGCGTCACGTAATTGTTATTGAAACTTAAATATACTACTTTGATTACATAATTTACTAAGTTCTGCGTTTAGGGCTTGTCTAATTTTAGTCGACCATCCATTGATCATTGATCCGCAAAGCAAGTGGATTATTTTCTTTAGCGCATAGAAACCTTCATTTTTGCCAACTTGCAGTTTAATGTTTGACTGACGGGTCGAGTGTTTATTATTGTGACGCCCTGGGGTCTAAACGGCTCTTGACGGCTTTTGACGAGTCATGTGTACTGTGTATTTCATATTTCTCGCCGGAATGTCATAGGCGTACCGTAGTCAGTCGGGTTTATTGCATTTAAAATTAACTATACACACTTATGGGCTGATTGTACCAAAAAATTGAATGTTCTAGAAAATAAAGTTTTTTGATATAAGTCAAATCGGATTTCCGACAGGTTTTTTTTACAAAATTGTTGAAATTCTGTAGATATTTTTTTACATATAGACTTATGTCTCTAATATAGCAAAATATGGAAAACAAAAATCATATTGTCTACATCTAAACATAATAATATATTATTTATTAGTCATTTGAACGATATTACTGCCTACTTTTTCACGATTCACTTCACGACCAAGTGTGTTCAATTGGGCACACGAGGATGCTCGGTGTGTTATCGAGGCGACGCAGCTTTTTATCGCGCAAACCCTCTACCCAATTCAATTTGGCATACTAGAATGCCTGAAATTGAAATATGATGCATGAAAAGTTAGAAATATAAAAAGTCTTATTGACTTATAAGTCAAATAAAAAAGTTTTAATTAAGTATTACATTATTGATAAGGTTCCCAAGACTAATGTCACTGTCGGAATAAAAATATCATTTGGAAAAATAAATATAAATATTTATATACTCGTTTAAACGCTGCCATAATTTTGGCTTAATGATGCCTAGTATTTCTTTATTCTATTCAATTTTAGGGAATTATAAAATATTTTTAGGGATTTTAAGGGAATTATATAATTATGAAAAATATGTTTTAAAAGTATCATTTTTTATAAACGAAGAGACAAATCTTTAGATTTTTTAGAAGCGATTAATATTTATTAAGTAAGTTATGTTTGAGATGATACATACGTCAAATTCCTGTCTCAGATATTAATTACAGTTGGAGATAAAATAACGTTTACTGTACAATATTTATTTTCATTTCCGCCCAACAGGCTTTATAATATTAACGCCCAGACACTTGATTATTTAAATATTTTTTATCGAAATGGCCTCTCATTTTAAGTGATTCGATAAATGATCAATTATTTATTTACTTTGACCGTAACTTTAATACGTCCCGTAACATTTAAAAGTGACTTATGATTGTTCATGTTGTAGAATTAAGATTGAAGAGAAGAAAATATTGTTATATTTTCGTGCAGATATTATTAACATAAGATATATTTCTGTATAAGATATGCTTATATATGCCAGATCTGCACGTAAATATACTTTTCTCTACCAATGTAATGGAATCTATAAACATAATTCTGAAAAACTTCAAGGTTTGACGATTAAACAGTTATGTTTTGTATATATTTGCTCGGGGCTACTTACTTTCTTCGTACACAGATTAAAATAGTGTCCTATAATTTATTATCCATATTGGTATATTAAAGAAAGGAAAGAAGCTCGAACAAAATGTCGTTGAAAAGACTGAAAGCTCTTTTGTTCGATTTCATAATCTGCTTACCGAAGTATTCTTCCAGCAGATCACCACTTTGGACGTTGTGTACATTATTTCCATACAAAAAATGTTCTGAAAACCTAGTTTCCCTTTATTGATATTTTATAAACGATATTCAGATACATTTATATTTATATGAGTATATATAAGATACCACTAATTTGAGTAAGTTCTTGTCAGTCAGTATCTTATAGTTTCTGTTCTTCCCACACGTTCATTCATTTGAAACAAATGAACTATTATTATTTATTCAAAATGTATTTTCGATTATTTAAAACTAGAATTAAATACATTAAAATACCATACATTTGTTTAATTGGTGCATATTTGTAAAAATAATCACAAATATAAATACATGCTTGATATTTCCTCTGCATCTAGAGATATTTAGAGCGGTCATTTAGATGGTTTACGGTATAAGTTTTATTTAACTAAAATAAATTTTCGATATACTGAACTGATGAAAGGTACACAAAATATATAATTTTCATTAAGGTACGTAAACATACAAAACACATCTATATGCTCCAAAAGATTCATTGTTTTATGCGATGTAATTTATTTTATATTAAATTCTACGAATAGATTTCTCTACGATACGTATTTACGGATTTTTGCGTTTATCCAGTTAAATAAATAATCCTCTAACTTGAGTTACGTTAAAATTACGTTTGTTTTAGTATACAATTTGTATTAAATTAACCCAAATACAACAAACCCACAAAATACATGTTTGGTATTAGAAGTCATTAAATAAATTTGTGATTTTAAACTTGATTTAATTTATGTCTTTCAGTTTGTACCTAATTATTTTCAAATAAATATTCATTTTAATTCTCATTGATATCAAATCTACCATTTTTTAATTTTTTGTGTGTCTATCTGTCTGTCTGTGCGTCACGATTGAACTTTATAATTGCCGGACTGATCTTAATGACAATTGGTAAATAGCAACCTAGTTTCTTTAGTTACCTAGTTTTTTCTAGTTGTATCCGAAGTTGTATTGTATGAGTTTAATTGCTTGTTTGTTATTGCTAAGAGATGGCGCTCTAAAATAGTAATTTAACTTGTATAGATTAATTAAAAAAGTCAACTGTAAATCATTATTCAAATCGTTAGATCAGTTTTCGAGATTGGCGATTAGTCTATATAAGATTTGCTCGCTTTATAGTATTAACTACTAGTATCACAAAGCAATTAGAGTAATTAAATGTGTACATTCAAGAATAAGCTTACTTGCTTTTATTGTACGGTTAAAGTAATCGTATTTATAATATGAGTTATGAGAACATACATTAAATAAGCTTAGTAAATCAATATTTATAACCTCTAATAATTAAATGAAAATAAATTGAGAGTGTACTCCTCTTCTTTGTTCTCTATGAATCTTGCAAGTGGAAGTTTCATTTATTGGCTTTGCAGACAGGAACGAAAACATTAGTAGCGTTCCTGGGTACTGCAGACCTGAGATAACTCTGATAATGGTATAACAACATGATCAGCTCTTGAAAGAGCTCAGCATACGATTTTACTGAAGCTTACACGATCTCATAGAAATGCATAGAATTATAAATAGTGTAATACACGTATATATTACGAGTATTTTTGCTCAATAAGGATTGTTTTTATTAATAATGATGTAAGATTGTTCTTTACATTAAATATTCTTTAATTATTAAATATAAGGGTTGGCAGAAGTTAACTGATATCAAACCTCGCACTCAGTTCATAGGATATAGTTAGATAGCTTTTTCTACGCCTCTTCATCCGCGTATAATAGTTAATGATGGCAGAATTTTTAATATTTTAGGATACTTATTTCGCTAATAACATGCATATAAATTGCTTTGGGTTTTGTAAATAACTTATTTCAATAAATTTTACAATCTGTTTTTTTGTTTTTCCATTCTTCGCTAATATATAAATATTTTGCAAATTTGATCCAGCGCATCGTTCATTGTGCATGGCACTTGGCTAGTCCAACGCTTACGCGACGTGTAAAAGATTTTTAGAACATATACTGTTTTGTTTATGTCCATACGAATTTTTATCTCTCTTTTCACCTCCTTGTAGATCGGAATTTCAAAAACGCTGGAACAAATGTTTATTTGTTTCTTATCAAGGGCAAAATATTAGGTTGGCAACTAATAAACCCGACATCTCACAGTACAAGATTATTTTATTTTTTAGAGAACTAAATACAATTATTTCTCAATAATGTAAGCACCATCGTT
>DWLR01003723.1:0-13091 GCA_018246295.1 Papilio alexanor hazarajatica
TTCGAATTGATAAAGGATGGCGAGTAGTAAGCAGGCAGCGTGAATACAGACAACGCTCGACTTTCGTCATTGGGACAGCAATGTCAATGGGCGTTGGTTCACTTAATGTTAGGCGACCCGCTGCTCGTTTGCCTCCCTTATTCTATAAAAAAAAATGACGATCTACAAGCTGTAGAATGACTGCATGGTCATCCATCCAAGCATGGTGTTTTAGGCCGGATACTACTGAAGAAACAGTATTAGCGTTTTTAAATAAAATTATAAAAACCGATTACATTGTGGAAAAACGTAACATAAAATCTGATAGGCACGCCTCTTTCATCATCGGCATACCGGAAACCATACTGGTAACGACGCCGAGCGTTTGGTCGTCTGGCATTCGGTTCGCAGAGTGGTTTCTGTCCGGCCCCGCGCTCCACGGGGCGAACGTAAAGATTGATTTGCATTTTTATCCGAGCCGTTATAATTTACATGATACCGGGAACAAGGAAAATTTAATAGCACCTGAGTCTGACAGCCTGCTCACTAGGCTAATGGAGACATCGGCGCGATCGGATCCTCGACAGACGAACATAACCCGGCTAAAACACTTGTTGTGTGTCAAAACATCGCCTCAATTGACAACAAAACATATAACTTGAAGTTCTTCTTCGCGCGGAATTGAAATGCGACGTGCTGGCAGTACTCGAAACACTGGCTAAAGGAAAAATATTTGAAATGTATTGTGTGGATACGCCCTCGCATCGAGTTATTCCAGAAAAGATGTCGCGCACGGAGGCACTTGCCTGTTCAGAAGGAAGGGCATAAAGTTTTTAGAATGTACACCAATTATGGAACTATCAATTGAAAGAATATGTGAAGTATCTGCTTTGGAATTAATCGATTTTAATATCTTAATTTTATGCATATATAGAACAAATTTGGTAAGCTCTACTCAGTTTTTAACACACTTTGAAGTTCTACTTGAACGTTTGTGCGAATCAGGTAAGCAGTTCATAATCGTGGGAGATTTAAATATTGACTGGCTGGGAGCCGACTGTGCCGAATTACAACAGTTATGGGATTTACTTTCTGTACATAACGTGACTAACGAGGTAAGTTTTCCTACGCGTGTTACCACCTTGTCTGCGACGTGTTTAGATCATGTACAGCAGTCTGCCAGCGAGGGCGGTGTCAGACACGCGGCTCAGCGGCCACTACGCAGTGCGCGTCGTCAAGTGCCACACGTCCCCCGCGCGCTCGCGGCTCGTCCGACAGGACTCCAAGGTAAATAGGCTAACATTTATTGAAACTGTAGCTAGCATAGATTGGAACGAGTTACTTCCCGTAGATGGTCAATCTTTAAATGAGCTAACTAAATCCGTCATCACCGGTAGAAGTGTATCGCATAATAACATCTCGTATCCCTCACAAACCCACTAAAGATATTTATGATATATCCATGGAGCAGGTAAACATAGTTGCAAAGCCATTGTCCCCGGGCCTGTCTGTCCTCTTTAATCGCTGTATTGAGGAGGATACATACCCGGCAACATTTAAATTAAGTAAAATTTCACCACTGTTTAGGGTAAGGGCAAAAGGGATGGCATAGAGGGATATAGACCCGTCTCGGTGATCCCTGTACTTGCCAAAATATTTGAGAATGGTATTAGTGCCCGGCTAACGAAATACCTGGCAGACGCGGGTGTACTCTCTGACCGACAGTACGCTTATCGTTCCGGCTACTCCATCACGTCGTTGACCCGCGAGCTCATCCGGCGCCTGCTCCAAGCTCGCGAGCAAAAATTTCAAGTCGCAGTCTTATGCTGCGACCTTTCATAAGCGTTCGACGTCACAGACCACGGCGCGCTCGCCTGTAAACTGCGCCACTACGGCATAACCAACAAAGGTCACGCCTTACTTACAGATTTACTGAAGAATCGGGAGCAGGTCGCAGTCGATAGAGGAAACGAAATTAGGTCGGACCCCTTGAGCACGACTACGGGGTAGCGCAGGGATCATCGATTTCTATCATCATCTTTTCTTTGCTTCTTAGTGACTTACCGGAAAATGTAACTTCAGGTGAAATATTTATGGACGCGGTCGTCGTCTGCGCGTCGTCGCCGGTCGACATCGAGCGACGGCTGAACGCAGCCGCGCAGGAGGTGGCGCAATGGCTCGAGTGGAACGGGCTTATGTTAAATCTAAAAAAAAACTCATTATGTCTATTTTTCGTTGTCAGGTAGAATAAATAAAAACATCTAGATCTCTATAGGCAATACGAGTATCGAACAAGTAAACTGTACGACTCTTCTCGGTTTCGAAATTGATCACAGCCTCCGTGGGGCTCGCGCATCGACAAATTATGCGGAAAGCTAGGAGCTGCGTGCTACGCGCTGCACCAGTTTTCGCGTGTCGTGTCCACTGATGTCGTCCGCACCTGCTACTTTGCGACCGTACAGTCGCTTCTGCAGTACGGCGTCGAATTATGGGGGCGGGCGGCCGACAAAGAACGGGCATTCCGGATGCAAAAACGCGCGGTTAGGGCGATTGCTAGGGTACCGCGAATGACTTCAGCAAAAGCGTTGCTTATATCGAATAAAATATTAACATTGCCGTCGTTATTCATTTTTCAGGTGGCACTATTCACCAGACAGACTCTGCCTGATTACAAAACGCGTAGAGAAACCGGCAGCAGTAAGATCGTGACTCGTGGCGCGGACAAGCTGGCTTTGGCGGCGCTCAGGCTGGCGAAGACGGAGAAGTCGACGCACGTCATGGGGCCCGCCGTCTATAACCGCCTGCCGGACGAGGTCACAGCGGCTGCCATCCTTGGTTAATTCAAATTTAAATTAAAATCTTGGCTGACTCAAAAAGCATTTTATAGCGTTAAGGAGTTTTTTAATTAACGAAATTCATGTTTGCCACTTAAGAGTTTTATATTGTTTTCTTGTATTTTTTTGTTGGTTGTTTCCTTGTTACAATTCAAACTTTTTTCATTTTATATAACACATATTGTAACCTGTAATTCTGTATAATTACCAATAAAATTTGTATTTGTATTTGTATTTTAAACCTCCTCGCAAAAGAATACCGCTTCCAACCAAGGATGATTCGTGAGGCTATTGAAATTAAAATACAATCTAAATTCAAAAGAGATGGTTGGGTTCTATCACCTGCTTGGGATCCCGTGATTGATAGAATTAAACCCAAAGCAAGTATACACCTGCCAGATCTCAAGATATTGTGAGGCCATTTTGCATAGAAAAAAAAAAATAATTTCAAAAGTAGTAAGTACCCTTCTGCCAGCAAATTTGACACCGGGACGTCAGACACCTCAGTCTCTCTCGTGACCATGAGTGCTCCAAAGTGCTCGGGATCAACATTGGGAATTAAATGTTAATTAAACGCGTAAAGTCTGTAAAATTACTTGAATCCTATAATCTTATTATTTGGGACGATTTCTATAATAAATAAATAAATGTGCACTCACACCCTTAACCCAGAGGGGTAGGAGTTCTATGTGTATAAATATATGTTAAATCAATACAAAGTCCCCGCCGGCTGTTGCGTGGTATCCCCTCTTTGATACGCAGCATTTTCGGGAGTTTTTATGTTATTTTTATATTTAATACATAAATTTTCATATCTGCTCATTTATCTAAGATGCACTGTATGTCTAAGCTCGAAAATCAATTTAGCTACAAACTGCATAGGCATATACTTCGTAATAGAAAAATGAGAATACAAAAAATTTCATAACTAGTGACAGTGATGTCACTATGGTCTCATTTCTTTTGCAAAAATCCAGATCAATGTAATTAGGTCGAATGCAAATGCATACGGGCGTCGGATTACAAATGTCGAACGAAAAACCGTGAGTACGCGCTAAGAATTCACACTTGTATGTATTTATTTAAAAACCTTTTTACATCCTTAACAACGGGCAAAAGGCCAATAACTAAATATATTCTATAGGCAGTGATGCTTTCTCGCGACTTCTTTCGTTGTTTTTTCTTTAATTTATTCAACATGGTATATCACTGTTGATATTCCCTGTGGTTGTTATAATTTTATACAAGCTTGTATTTGTTGTTTTTATTTACTTTACGACTGAACCACTAGCAACAGTTATTATTCTTTGACTTTCATTATCATAATATTTCCATTGTGTGTGTATATATATATATATAACAAAAATGATAATCCTTAATCATCAGCTGTTCATCATCTCCCTGCCCTTTTCCAACTTGCGTAGGGTCGGCACAGTATGTACTACTCTTTCATATATCCTGGACTCTACTGCAGTCCATACTGCAGCTGGTTTTAGCTATAGTTATATTTATATATAACTAATATACTATAATAATATTTTATATTTAGTTAATTTTAGTAATTAGTTTAATTATAATATTTCTTTAATTTCAGTTTCTAATATTCGCATAAATATAATAAATCATTACGTGAATATTTGCGTGACCTTTTTAGGCAAAGCAATAAATATTTTCGTTTCAATTTTTGTTGTACAAATATAAATGCAACCACTGTCAAATAAAATAACCTAATGAGTTATTTTAAAGGCCGATAACGGGTACAAGTTCTATGAACTCTGTTGAATGTAAGATGCAATCGTTACAGCTGTCAGAATGACTGCATGTTTCCTTAAACCTACTTACTCATTGTGGTTCTCGCAGCTGCGTATCGTACACACTTAAAGTTCGATGACGATATGTTTTTCCGTTGTATAGTGAGGATGTCTCGCGAACTCGTGACGTCAGGTTTGCTACGGATACGTCATTAAAGCGTTTAATAATGACTAGTAACCCAACCCAGCTTCACTCCGGTAGATAGACATGTAAAAATAATACCCAAAGTTACGTACTGAGCTGATAGAAGAACTTTCTATTGGTATAAGAATTATTAAAATTAGTTCAGTAGTTTTTGAGTTTATTCGGAACAAACAAACGATCAAATATTTTCCCTTCATTATCCTATATTAGTAATATATATTTTATAAGCATAATTGAAGGGATACTTTAGTGGTTCGTGGTAAGCTGAAAGTATTAATGATAAGTTACGGGGCAAATTTATGTTGCGAATTTAAGCGGCAGTGTTGGTTTGAAACATCCTAAGCGAACTTTTATTAGGAGTACACGCAACGGACCTTCACGTAGATGAAGCAAAATAGTTGAGCAAAGATCGCACTAAATGGAAATCTGTAATTTCAACCTGCCTCTTTGGTTTACGGGCGTGAGTGCTTATTCATTTATTTCATTTATTTTTGTTTGTTTTGCTTTAACATTCCAATTTGGAATAATTTGATAAATTAAAAGCGTGGGTATATCCTACTGCAATCTGATTTAGGATAACTGTTTAAGTTATGTTGATTTGTCTAATTTTTTGATCTTTTGGTGTTTCAAAAATTAGGCATTTTATAAAAATTGCAAGAAAAGCAATGCATTTTAAAAGGAAAGGAATAAATGAATACATTTCAATCGATATATCGATCGATCATACGCATACATACGGACATACGTCCGACAGTAAGTTTTCAGTTACAGCATGTTTTTACCACTCATCAAATATAATATATATATATAATTAAGGTAAATATTGAAACTGTGGTAAATATAGCATGTGGGTAATAAATCACCTTTTTCCAAGTCAAATTATATGGGTTTTTCCAGCATTTGTTCCACTAACTCTATTGTTAGCAAAAACTAACCGCAACTTGGACTTAACACGTCTTAAAGTGTGAGGTGAGTAATATATTACGTAAATTATGTACATATTGAGTTTCCGCGAGCTTACGGATATTAAATTAAAACGATTAATTAAAAAAAAACATAAATAATATCACGTAGTCATGGAAACCCATATTCTCATCGCTATTTTGCTCATAGGATTTGCTTCAGAAACATACTAGTTGTATAATCTTGTCCCCAATTTTGCTAGCACTCATCATTCGCCAATATTCTTTCAATGGCTTCGCAATTGTTGGTTTGGTAGTTTACTTCTCAGTTGTGTCATATATGACCAGTGGACACACCACCATGATGCCCTCATTCTATAATTATGACACAAATAGAAAAAAATTAGGTCATGTATAATTAGCCATAATGTTAGACATTCTTACAACCTACAAAATTAAACCATAACTATTAAACAATTATTTCATTTACATAGTTTTAGACTTAGATAGTTTGCAATTATTCCGGGAATCTTCACATCACAGGAAGAAGAGATTATGGTCGATCTTCAAAAATGTATCAGGCCAACGCGGCAGATATATTCCATGGAGGGAATACCGGATTGGAAGAGAGAACAGGTTTTATTGGAAGAAAGTATACAACGTCAACCTGTAGCGGTGAGAGTCTAGCTAAATATAAAACAATCTTGTCGATGCGGATCCGAATCCGCAACCTAATAATTATTCTAAGACAGACGTGAAGTAGAAGTGTTGTGTTTTGTCTGATGAGTGAGGTGCCAGAGACCTAATTCTTATCTTCCACTTACGCCCTTTTTTAATAACCAAAAAAAAGGAAATGGGGAAGAGAATTTGACGGGGGAAGAATAGGAAAAGAAAGTATTCTTTTGTGTATCTTTTCCTCTGTCCATTAAAGTTAGGTAAAGCATTTGCAACTCATTTACTTATTGCAGATGATGCCTGTGGGTAGAGGAAGTATGTAAGCTAAACTAGCAACATCTCTATGTGTCTGTTTTAAAAGGGATTGCAGAGTAAAGGGCAATCGGAAAGACTGTATGTTTTTGAACACAATACTAAATTGAGAAACACGTATCACTGATCTTTCTACTTCATGGTGTCCGGTTTTGCTCCTTTTTGAGCCGGCACAATATTCATCTAACTCATGCCCGTAACCCAGAGGAGTAGGCAGATCCTGCGGATTTCCACTTGGCGCGATCCTGGCACACTTAAATCCATACATCTACTCTTACATGCTCGTTGATTAGAGGTACTACTAATATCGCCATTCTTTAGGATATCATTAATTTGAATAAGTTTTTTGGGACGTCCCCTACCAATACTGCCACTCGGAAATGTTAAAAATTTGGGCAGTCCGTGGGAATTAGGGAAGAATTTAGCTTCTAATGAGCTAATTATGCCATTTACTTAAAACATTAAATACTTTTCGTGTAAAAGTACTTACTACGATATGTGTTGGTGATTATTATAAAAAACAGTTGATTGTGTATTGTTTATTCGTAAAAAATTTAAAATGCCGTGAGAACATGCGTTGCTAAAGTGTTTATCATATTTCACTTAATACTTCACGAATACAAAGTAAAGAGGGAGGTTTTGCTTGTAAGAGGGAAAGTTTAAAAATACTTCAATAATTTTTTCATTAGTAGGCTACATTATTTAAAAGTAATAGATGATGAATTCGTATCGTATCGTATTAATTATGATAAATAAGTATTACCACCACTACCACCACCACCACCTCAGCCTATGATCGTCCACATAGGCCATGTTAATAAGTATTAACTCTGTATTAACTCTTAATGTCAGGCGGATAGGATAAAAACTTTTTCTCTGGCATTATGCCTATTCTTAAAAGGGAAGAGGTCTTTGAGGTTCTTAACGCTAATGGAGACTCCATTAGCGTTTAGTATTAATAGAAAAGAATAAATCTAAAATGTCGCTCTTAAAGTTTTTTTTACTGACATTTTGGTTATTGTCCCAACTATTAAACTGCCAAATTTAATCCAATTCTTATCGTTGGTAACTCCTTCCGAGAAGTTATATGTGTCATTTTAGATACGAGACTGTAAGATTTTGTAAGTGATTCAAAATTTTAATAAATCATATTTTTTATCCGTTTTAAATGTTTTTTTAATCGGTTGTTTAGCTGTTTTTGTTTTTAATGTGTAGCCAACACATGAATATTTGCAATAATAAGACGAGCTACCCGTTGTCCTCAGTAAAATTGCTATTACAATACAGCAACAAAAGTACAAATGCGTAGCTAAACTTTGTATAGGAAAGAGGGGCAGTAAATAAGGAAAACAAAAGAAGTAAACATGAAATAAATAAGGCTATATAATATAATATTTGTTTTACATATTTAATAAAAGTTGTAATTAGCAATCGCAATGTAACCAACTTTACTTATTTTTGGAAAACGGTCTCTGCTAGTGAGTGTGTGACTATTTATTCTATTTTTTTACGATTCTTCTTGTGTTCTGGTGTGAAAATATTAACCATGTGGTTAATTATTGGTATTTTTTTACATTTGAAAGCTCTCGGTGGCTTTGCTTGGCCTTATGTGGACAATTGTATTGACAGTAAACTTTTCAAAATGCAAAGCGGTCAACGGCATACGATCCCATATCCTCGCGACTTCGCCGGTTTTTTATGTGCCGATAACTTGATTTTGTGTGTATGTATAATATAAATTATTAAATTTCACATATTTTAAGTAATTGCAACACGCATACATACACATAATGTATGTACTTAAAATAAAAAAATAAATAAAAATTTACGAAGTCATCAATTGGCGACTTCTTTGTGGCTTCAGATTTGGACCCGGATTAGGTTAATAAAGGCAATATCTGTGGCTAAATGACTCTATTTTCTGCATTAGAATCTATCCAGCACTAGCCTCTTATCAATGAAATTAACATTTTAGAAACATACCTTGATCTTTCAATTTTCCTTTAGCATATATTATCTATATACATTCTTAACAAAAACATAATTACAACATTATAAATAAATAAATAATATAGTATTTTTTAATCATATTATTACATATTATGGGATCACTTGATGTTAAACGACCCGTTGCTCGTTTGCCCCTTTATTCTATTAAAGAAATATTACAACATTATTATAACACAGTTTCACTTTTTATTGTTAGTATTGTAAAGGCCTGGTGGTGGAGTTATTAACAAAAATATCCTTAAATCTCATCGATCAACAGAATAAATATAAACAAACGGTGTTCGCGCTCAGTCAGTGTCGTCTTCCGCGCTTCTTCTAACGTGCGTGCGTCCCGGAAGCCACGTTACTTTTTAATCTGTTGTGACATTTACTTTGCTGCTCTTTTGGTATGTTTTTTTTTAAATTATTGCACATAAATAAAGGATATTTTTAATAAGTTCTATCGACTTAATGAACGTGTGTTAATGATATAATATGGTTCTAACCAACATTTGAACGACCTTGACGAAATAATATAATATTTAATTATTTGTTGGGGTTTTATTTAATGGCATGGCCATTACTTAAAGGTTAAAATATTAAACATTTACAAGTATAAATATTAATAACCATAATCTACATTTCAATGGATTTTAATTTAAACAAAAATCTTTACCTATATTTGAATTTGTAAATATGTTTTACTATTTTTTTTAATAATTTAAGAATAATGAGATGTTTAATATATAGAATATAGATGTTATATAAAGTAAGATAATAAACAATATAGACATGTATGGTTCAAAATACTGCAGTGATTTGAGTCAAAGTGTGTCAACCGCCGCACGCCATATTGCAGACACCGTTATATTTTCTTTATTCTGCGATCGCTTTGGCTTTAAACGTATGCTAATATTGCCTTGTTTATATTGTTCGAGAAACAATCTTGAACTGCTTTCTTGCAAATGTCTATAAACCTTTAAAAACCTGCTAAATTTGCTTATCTGTCAATATATAAAATATTGCAAACTTTCACTTACTCTTACCCAATCGGGGTAGACACAGTAATAAATCATTATCCCTTTTACATAGATTCATGAGAAGGGCTCACATTAACCGACATATAACCTTACTAAAAATTACAAGCAAGTTTAAGTTCATGACCTAAGTGGTGGTCCAAACAATAATCGAATGTCGAATTTAAATTGACGATCTCATATTTCGCAGGCTGATTGACAATTGGTGATTTTAACATAACACCTGTATAAATAAAAATCAATGTATTTTGTCCTCTATGCATTACAAAACCATTGATCAAATGGAGACGAATGTTATTGATGACTTTGGAAGGGTTTTCTGAGGACGCCCACGATTATTTTTGGTCCAAAAATCTATACTATAATTATAAAAAAGTGTTACTCGTTTACTCTATTCTCTCTATAAGTTTTTTTGCACTTTAATTTGATTTTGTTTTTGATTTTTAGTTTTTTTTTTTACTTTGTTTTGATAAATATATTAAACTGGGAATTGAATAGGCCCCGCAATAACAGCAAGTTACTAGGCTGCCCGAACAGACCATGGCAGTCTATTTATTATGTGCCGAAAGCATAATATGGTGATTATTACGTTAAAAACAAAACATTTTCAAACTATAAATATAAATTATTAATATAATTATTTCATTTAAATAACAAATTATACTTCTTATGCATGAAATGGCTAACGCGTTCTAGTTTATTTCTAAATTGTAATTTGAATATACATTTTTTGCTATTTTGTAAGCAGTAAATTTATAATCCGCGAAATTTTAAGGTAAAAATTTAAACGAGCATGGTTTTAATTAAATGACGATTAAATATTAATCAAGTTTATTATCTATGTTATAAAAAGTTGAATATTTGTTAGTAAAAGATTTACAGATTTAAATATTTTTTTAATTATTAGTTATTAACGTAAAGTGTAAAACCTAAAGTAAAAATTATGTACGTTAGCACGCAATTATTTTTTAGCATAATTTTTGATTTATTCGTGTATTTTTGTTAATAAATCTTTTTGTTTCAGACGCTTCGGCCAAAAAAAGCATTTAAAAATGATACGTTCTGCGGAGGTGAGTTAAACATTATCAAATCAATCAATATTTTTTAAGTTATTATTTTTATATATTATGAAACCTAAGGAAACTAACGTATGATTTATCTTCCAGTGTAACTTAAACTTTAGCGTAACAAAGTAATAAAGTAATTGGTTTATAAACTGTCGAGAAATAACTGAGAGTTTATTATATGCCCAGTCTGATTATAGACTGACGAAGTTCACAAACGATCGGTGACATATATGACATAAAATAAGGTTATGAAAATAGCATGCAGATTTGAGTTATAGTAAGAAATATTTCTATTTGTAAAATTTTGTACTTAAAAAAATTTTGAACTTTGTTATATTGAAATAGTTATACATGTTGTTCTCAATCTGTCAAGATATCTACATCAATCATTATTAAAAAAAAAGATAATGACAATTCTTTTTTTTTTTATATAAATGTACAGTGCAGGATATTTAGGATTAAGGGTGATATTGTAGACAATGAAACACCCTGGCCTGTTCTTATTGCCCGGTAGATTAAAATGATTTCTTTTTATGCATAATGTTTTAATGTTGCTTTCCTCCACATTGATACTAATGCAGCGCTTAATTAGCAACAAACATATTGGTGCTTATTGACATAGCGGATCCAAAATTCTCCAGAACTTGATAACTATTACTCTAAGAAACGCAACTAGCTAAGCCCTCACAGTTTCGTCTAATGACCTTTTTATTTCCTCGATTCATAAAAACATCTGTTGCACAATGTAGGTTTCATCAATTCAACGTACCAAATATGAAAACTCAATTAAAATACAATTAGTAATGGAAAAATAAACGAATTATAGCGAAAAGTAGTAGCAATTTTAATCTGTCAACAGATTAATTATTTAAATTATTTTTATATAATGTATATAATTAGTCATCGCCAGCGGCTTCGCATGCGTTCAAAAGTTTGCTAACAAAAGAATACATTACAAATGTTTTTCAATTTTCTTCTTTTTTGGTTATCATTACTTGGCTTTTTTGCGCAGTCATGCGTATCAATTTCAACTAAGATCGAACACTTGTTCTATGAATGTCAGTGAAGCATAAAATTAATATTTATAAAAAAAATAGTATATACTATAGATTATAGTACATGTCATAGATATAGATTATAGAACTTTTTTATTATATATTATAAACGCTGACAGAGTGAATGAGGTGTTTTTTTTTTTCATTTAGAAACCAGGAAATAAATATGAAATTGCAATCTCTATTGTGTTTTACAAGTTTAACAAACGATCGCGAACTAAAAAAGTTAACAAAGGCAAGAAAACTGTCTAAAACAACGATTTTTTTTTATAAGTGGTAAGTAAATATACCGTTACACTTAGAACCCGCAAAGTTATTAAAAGTACATGAAATGTAATAGAAAATTCAAACTATAAAAATGTTAACGTTTTATCCAATATTTTTTTTTTTTAATTTTCGATTTTCAGTTTTACATCTCTCTGTATTTTCTTTTCACCACCACCACCACCTCAGCCTATGATCGTCCACTGCTGGACATAGGCCTCCCCCAATGACTCATTGCGGGGAATGTGCCATAATTGCCACGCTTGGCAGGCGGATTGGCGATCGCAGTATGTTCTACCGTACTAAGAAAGGGACGCTGCTGCCCGTCCTCCGGTGGTCTTTATATCCAGCCTCAAGACAGACATGTTCATGCACACAAATGTTTGTCTTGGGTGGGGATCGAACCCATGACCTGCGGCGTGGAAGGCAAATCTTGCCACTGCGCCAACAGGTCAGTCCTTTTTTCAGTTTTCTTTTCAACAACTATAAAATGTCCCGCGTTCAAACGAAATTGAGTATTCGTTTATTGCGTGCACCGTAAGGGTTTGAAACAATTTGCCAGCTTCAGTGTTTACCCGAAAATTTTATTTTTGCATCCAATTATACGTGGGGGATACTTTTGAAAGAGGAATTAATGAATGAGGCGTCTTTCAACCATATCATACAATATCAGGGATTGCGGCCAAACGCTAGATTATAAAAGAAACTTTCTAGTTTCTTCTATAATCTGACGTGCTTTCTAGCACTTGGAATCCATTGTAACATAACTTTTAAATCCAGCTATATCAATTTTAAAAATCAATCCTTTTACAAATGTAAAATCTGATTAGAAAAGTAAAATACGACTTTACAATCGTCGAATAGTCCTTTGAGGGAATTTCGGCTTGAGTTTTTACCTATTAATTCGAGGCGCACGAGAGGGTCGATCGATAAATACATACGTAAAAGAAAAACGAGATTTACATTCCAGCCTTTTCATAGGGAAAAGGAGTTGAGAACATCTGGAAAACGAAAGCATAAG
>DWLR01003724.1:0-13089 GCA_018246295.1 Papilio alexanor hazarajatica
TTAAAGGTAGGCAACGCATCTGCAACTCGCAAATGCTTGTTGCAGATGTCTATGGGTAGCGGTCATTTAGGTGACCGCTTGCTTGTTTGCCACCTTTTTGTATATAAAAAAAAACAAAAAAGTCGTATGAAAAAGGCGGCAAATGTCGTAACAATTCGCTAAAAAATTATGTCATACCTTTCCGACAATTTCTTCATGGAATCTCTTGTAGTTTGCTTACTAAGAGGTTGGTCGTCTTCATCCCCTGTATCTCCTTTATCTTCCTCTCCATGTCCATTACTTATTCCTTCTATACTGTTATTTTTCTCTTCTTCACTTTTTTCTTCTTTTTCCCTACAGCTGTTTCTACTTGTATTCTGATTATCAGGACTCTCTGTGTTTTCTTTATCGGCATCTTTGTTTTGTGTTGTTTGATTTGGTTTTTGTTGTTCATTCTGAGACAAAAATAAATTTTTACTAGCAAAACTGCAAAATTTTGTTTTATTCTTTGTGCTTGGGGTTCGTTCATACAATGAAAATTTTAATTTATTATTTTGTACTTGTAATGTGTATTGATTCTGTGCCTCGCGCTTAAAACATTTGTCCCGACGCTCTGTTTAGTGTGACATAAAATAGCTTAAAACATTTGTCAATTCAAATACAAAAAGAATTATACAAATCCTTTTTGTTGTTCCCGACCTCGATGCATTCAAACTCTACAGTTTGATTGATTTAGTAAGAATGTTGTATAAAGGAGGGAGGAGAGAAGAAAGCAATTAAGCGATTAAGAACTTACCTGTGATATTGGCACCACTTTAGCTTTTAACCTGACTTTGCCCCTGACAAGCCCATAATCGTCAGGTCGAAAATGATCACTGCATATTACAGAGTTGTAAGATGGCTTGCCAGTTAATTTGATAGATTCAATCCATTTCTTGCATTGGGTCCGACTGTTTGGAAATCTGTTAAGATAACAAATACGTTTAAGGAAACGCTTCAGTCATCTAGGTATAAAGAATGCACAGAAATTGTAATTAATATAAAACATCATTAAACCCTGACTTTACCGCTTACATTGGAAGAATACAAATCGAATACCACCTCACTCTTCAAAATCAGTCAAGGCGTTTAGGCTATGGGAGGTCAGGTACAGACCAGATCTGGTCATATTATTAATGAATGACCATAACTGACAATCATGCTTGAATATAGAAGAGAGATGCCAAATAGAGATCCGTAATCTCTACCTACATCTATAGATTACAAGTGTGAATAATTAAATCACTTGATAATCACAAATGCACAAAGATCTTTTATAAACCCACTATTAGATTGGACTCACCTGAAATACACCACATTTTTGGCTATGCAGCCATCCACACAGCATGATTTAGCCATGCCTGTTGTCTGAAATTCGATAAAACAACCTTATTAATAACATAACAGTCACGCCCATAATCCAGAGGGATAGGCAGAGATTTTTATGTGGTGCGATCCTGGCACACCTCTTTTGCTTCTACATATATACTGAATAATATAATTGCCATTATTATTTATGACTTCTTGCCAGCGTGATGGCAATTTTTCTGTCCCATTTAAAAAAAAAATGTCATCTCTAGAGGACAAAAATTAAACCAGTGTTTGTCTGATGGATAGGAGAAGAAAAATGTCCATTTTTCTTCCTGTCCCCTTCTCTGGCTATTACAGGTAGGCAACGCATCTGCAACTCGCAAATGCTTGTTGCAGTTGTCTATGGGTAGTGGTCACTTCGGTGACCGCTTGCTAGTTTGGCACCGTCTTTAATAAAAAAAGTTATCAACATTTCCACAATCTCTTGATCCAATACAATGCACTCTTACTTTTTACTCTAAACCAAAATATGATGAAACTGAAGCCCCCCTTCACTCCATATTGTAAAATCTATAAACCTAGTCATGCTTAATTCAAATTTTAATTGCATAATATTTATTGTTATTACTATTCCATTTTTGGTATTTAATTACATATAAATTTCATTGGTAAAAAATAATATTATAAAGGTTTAATGTTCTATTTCTTTATTATAATTTCTAGTCGCTAGTGATTACAACTCGGGATTGGTTCTTTTTTAAACAATCGTAATACATAATGTAGGCAATGTTATTTTTGTTTTAATTTGTATTAATAATTGTATTGTAATAAATAAATTCATGCAGAATAATGCAGTTTCTCTCTTACAAAAACACAGCTTTCACTACCTACTTGCTACTCATAATGTCTTTAACACAATCCATCCATCTTTTATGGGCCTACCCATACCCACATATACCACATTCATATCCAATAAAAATAATCTACACTAATATAACAAAGCCGAAGAATTTATTTGAATATGCAAATCTTGAGGAATCATATTTGAAACGATTTTTTTAAGAAGGTACCTAAGTTCACGTTTTTCCGAACAACGCTTTTAAATTTGTATACACAATAATAAACAATAATATTCTGTTAAGACTTGAAATCCCATCTAACCCCTCACGCATCCTTATTCTGATATATTCAACCTCACAACACCAATCAATTCTTATTGCGACAGCAGTAAGATTCATTTCATCGCAACAACGCGCTAAATTAACGATTGAAGTGTTGAAGCGATATTCATAATAAGACAACAAATAAATACTCTAATTGACATTACATAATAAAAATAGCATAAAAAGTAGTCAACTAGAATAGATTCTTAATAATAATTTGTTTTAATACATTTTCGCGCGCAAATATATAAACAAGTATTTATGTGTAAAAACTTACATCAGCTGTAGTAGGTACTTAGAAAAAAACTTATAACATTTGAGAATTACACATATCGATTATCCTATTATATCCACTGTTCATATTAATTTAAATTGGTATAAAGCTATAGGAAAGTTTTATTTTCAGTAAATAAACTGCATAAATATTTACCAAAGAGTATGCACAAATTATTACCCTTAAGACTTACGAGCTTGACATTTGTTTATTTAGTGTTGCCTGTTGTCCGAAAAATTTAAAACACTTTCCAAACAATATTTTTATGATAGTGATTTTAAGACGAACTTTTTTGTTTTAAATTATAATTAGAATTGTCCATTCTTTACAATATAATGGCAAAGTCAGAATTTTTTTTTTAAATAAAACAATCATAATTAGCTTCGGCAACTCCATGATGTATTGGTACAGTCGAGTCTCTTGGCGGTATTCCACTTACAGAAAAATTGACTTGTTCCTTACGACGAGCTAAACTCCGCCTCCTTCTTACAAATACCCAATTAGGAAGGGGCTATTCACGTTTCGATAAAATAAAATCTGTGTCGTACCTGCACTGTACCCCCGATTATTATCATTGCGGTCTTTGTTTTCAGCTTGGTCAGGTTTACATCTGCCATTCAGACGAATTATTTCTAAAAAGTGGCATTCTACTGGTTATTGTTTCTGCGTCAATATCTCAAGGAGCACGAAACGTTCATACGATTGTTTCTTTTGAAGTAGAATACCCCCAAGGAACCCGACTGTACATTTTCTTTGTTTCCAAAATTTGTATTTGCAATGCCCCTATTCTGAATTTTATTGTAGTTAAGATATGATGACAAGTTGTGCTTCAACCACTAAATATATATATATATATTTTAGTGGTCGAATATAATTTAAAAAATTGGAATGGTTACAAGGACATCGCCACTGATGAAGAGCACTTTAAAGTAATTTAGAGGTATAAAGAATAATAATTTATTAGTTTATCTGTTACGTTATAATATACATTAATCTGTTCTTTCTTCATATTTAAGTTATTGATTTATTTTGTAGCTTATAATACTCAATACTAACATAAGAATAAAATGTAAAAAAAAATAGAAAATTGTTTACACTGCTAAAGAAATGGTATAATGCTTTTACAAATGCTGGAAACGCTGCTGCTGTGACCGGTTGGTTGACAGTTGTAACACACAGGACAAATGTTTGTCCTGTGTGTTACAACCAACCTGTGTGTACCAACGCAAAGTTAATTTGTTACTCTTCATCCTTCATTAAACATAAATCAGCAGCGTAAGATTTATTTAGATGTTTCCTTGTCTTCATATGTTTGCGAAGACATTTTTTAAGGACAAAAGAGACACTACACAGTTCACATTTGTATTGCCTGATCTTTATATGGGCGACCGCTGTGTGTGCGCATAGATTTTGGTACGTCGTGTACGAGCGCTTACAGATCGGACACTTGTACAGCATATAGTTCATATGCTGCCTCACATGTTGTACCATGCTCATCCTGTGAAAAAACTGCCGACCACAATCATCACATTCATACTTTATCTTGGTATTATGCTTCATCATGTGTGATTTCAATTGAGGTGCCGTGTGAAATCTTTCAGAGCACACTGTACATTCGTGGGGAGTGAATTTCGTGTGCATTATCCTCGTATGCACACGCCTTGCGTTATGTTTAGAGAATTGTTTGCCGCAATAGAAGCATTGGAACGCCTTGACGCCAGTGTGAATGGCCATATGCTCTTCGTGGTCTCTGCGAGTTGGACAATTCTTACCGCATTCGACACAATCTATACCTGGGAGGTGGTAGCGTCTTTTGTGTCTGGCAAGGTCTTTATTTTGTGTGAAGGTATCTTGACAATAATTACATTTAAGCTTCTTGAGGTAGTGTGTTGATATGTGGCCCTTGTAAGACCTTCGCAAGTGAAATGTGTAGGAACACTCTATGCATTTGTATAGAGGTGTTTTTATGTGTATTGTGTTATGTTGCAGGTAATCATGATGACTTGTGTAGGCCAACTTGCATTTGTAACACTTAAAGCAGAGGCCCTCTGAGTCATGGACTAACTTATGGTTGATTAGCTCTTCATTCGTTTTGAATGTGGTCCCGCAGAGAGCACATCTGAATATAACTCCATTTGACTTAATGTGGAAGTGCATATGCAGCATTAGTGCTCGCGTTGTTTGGAAAGTATCCATGCACACCTCACAATAATATGCTGAGTGTCTTTTATTGTTTACATTTAACTGCTGACTTGCTTCTGAACCTGAGCTGCTATTGCAACTAGTGTCTTCATCTTGGATTTTGTTTGTACCCCTACCTGAGAATCTGCAAAATTAAAAATGTTATAAGTGTTTTCTTAGATAAAAGTTATAAGGAGCAAGGTTAAATAAAAAAGTTGCTATTGTTTCAAAGTCAATAGTTATTTAATCATTGTCTTATTTCAATGATTGATAGTCGAGTTATTGGATTCTAACAAAAAAATTACTTGATTATTGACTGTATGCAAAAACTTGTTTATTTGATTTGAAAACATGCAGTAAGCTATTAGATGAAATGCAAATGGACTGCTTGTCTGCAGTCCATTGGTAATTGATGTGAATGAAAGAGGATGTGTGTCATTGCTTGCATGGATAAGGTACGGAATGAGTATATTAAGGGAAGCCTGAAATTAGCATCAGTGGTGGATAAATTAAGGAGCAAAATGTTAGCATGCTATGGGCATGTTATGAGGAAGTAAGAATGGCATGTAACAAGGAGAAAGATATGAATGGGTATATGTTGGTAGGGGTAGGCTGACAAAAATGTGAATGGATTGCATGAAAGATGACATAGGCAAGAAAGTTGTGACTAATGAGATGACGACCGATAGAAGAGCATGTTAGAAGGAAACGAGTTGTGCCGACCACATTAAAACTCGGGAAAATGGGCAAGGGGAATGTAATATGAATGAAAGAGGTACATAATTCAATCAACATTAAATATGACATTTTTCTCGGAAGCGTGTCCCATGACGTAATAAGACTTACGGAAATCATAACGCTTACTTAGCATTTTATTACACTAACAGGAAAGGCTGTATGTAACTTACTTCGCCCTTGTCCTCATTTTGGACTCTTCAATCGACTGTCTCACTTTTTTCGTGACTAACTTTTTAGTTTTTTGTAATCTATATTTACTTATTTTATTCTTCGCTGTGAATTCATGGGGTCTAATACAATCATTACGATTCAATACAATTCTGAGTTCTTTCAAATTATTACTATTATCAAAATCATTTTTAATCGTTGGTGATATTAAATCTGTCACGTTTGCTTGCATTTTTCTATAGCGCTAAACTTCATTATTTAGTAGATATAATTGAAACGATAAAACTTGGTGTTAGAAACTCAGACCTTTTTGAAGTTACATATTTTGACGTAACATGTGACATCTAACGTAATTTGTCAGTTGAAATTCTTTAGGGACTGCCACTGTCAACATTATGAAAAACAAGAATCGCTCATCGGTGACCAATAATGGTAGGTTATACTAGGAACTGGCTGGGCCGCGGAAGATTGCGCAAGTGTTCCCGTGGCCCAGCCACCAGGCGACGCGAAGGAACATCGCTGGGTATTCCGGTCGCTTCTCGACCGGCGAGTCCCACATACCCTCCCGGAAACGGGAGGGATGCGGAAATGCATTTCCCAGCGTCAAAAAAAAAAAGGGTATACTAGGAAAATTGTATACTCAGTTTTTAGAGATGGGATATACTAGGTAAATTGCGTACTTAGTATTTTGAGTACGAGTATTCGCGAATACACGTTTCAAATACTAGTACCTAGAAGTATTTAGGAGTATTGATTTTGAAAACTCTTATGTCGCGGCGGACGACGAAAAAAAAACGACGACGAACCCCAAAACCTATACATAACATACGGAATCTCCCAATATACACCCTACTTTCGCTACTACAATATGATATAGTCCTTACCTACAAAGTACTTCCAGAATAATACATATTAACTAATACTTCTCCAGTATTACATACTTCTAAAGTACAAAATACTTATACGACATAACATACTTCTAAACACTCGATACTCGTTTTTTAAGTCCCCACATACTTAGTACTTAGTGACCAGATAAAGCGGCGCAAGTAGACGAGGATCGGCCACACTATTCAATTACGATGAAAGAGTTGTCATTTTGCGTAATTCAATTGCTATCCATGGAGGCGAGAAGCCTACACATAAAATATGCCCTAGACGCGGAATAAATAACCCTCCCTCCCACAACATATATTACACAAATATTGTGTGTATAGAAAGAGTTTGTATTCCAAGTCATTATTTCTTTATTTATATAGCTATTATTTCGATATTATGAACGAGTCTACGTTGACTATATCTACCGTTTCCCTTTCACTTATAATACAGTATTGAATAAAGCATATTGAACAAAGTAGGAAATAAAAAAGGTTTGACTTGATTATAACGTTTAATTCATCACATACTTATTATCCTAAGCTTTCTCTATTGTAAATATATGTACATTTAATAATTATTTATAATAACACTAGTCGAAACGTCAGATGAATTTCTAAAACAATTTTTATTGAATAAGTAATTGATTTATTACAGCGCCATCAAGCGTCAAATTATATTGCGCACAAAAAACTTGTACATTTGAAAATTCTTGTTTTGACACATTACAAACAACTATTGATATATTCACATTTTTAAAATTCACTAAGTCCATACAAACTGCAATAGTTGAAACACGTATAAAAATATTAATGCCTTAACATTGTTTTAAGTACCCTAAACCTAACCTATGATATCACATTTTGACATCAAAAGCAAAAATTTAAATGATTTTATTTTCATACAAATGTATTTCATTCTTCCCCTTTAAGATTAACAAAAATTTGTAGAAAAATGCTAAACCATATTATAATAGAAAATTGTATGTCTAATAATCTGTTTAACATGTTAACACTTTTACTTTCTATTAAAAACATAACTTCGAGTCTTTCAAGAAAATAGAGTTCTCTCAATTCGGTACACTACAAGAAACTGCTAACTGATCGAGTTAACGATCAGTTAGCAGATATTGAGAATACCGCCATCTAGTTGAAAATTTTACAATTAATTACAATTACAATTTACATTAGAGCTTTGTTTTTTTATTAGTTTCCAATTATTAATTACTCCACCCATATAACAGGAACCACATTTCTGTACACTGAAATCCGCACATTCACTACACACTTTCAGTTTTAAATTACATTTTCACAGTCACTGCCTACCAAGCTTCAGGAGACACCAAACGAGGGAGGGAAAAACTAGTTTTATCGATTATATTACGTTAAATTTTTATGTTTCCGACATTTTGAGTACTTAACACAGAGCACCCTGACCGTAAGTGCTGTAAAGTGAAACGTCGAGGACATAAAAATTTAATAAACGCAATTTGTTCCGTAAATTCATTCAATTTCAATAATACAGTATATATTAATATAAATAATATTTACGTATAAATAAAGAGCACTATTTTTATGCATTTGAATGCTTATAATGTTTTTCGGGTCCTCACTTATTACTTGCCGACCTCACCACATTTCACTGTCACCCAAAGCTTGCCACGCTTAGGGCTTCGCCCCGCGATGTCGGGACCGGCGTCTGACCGCTCAGAAGACGCGGTCCTGGTAACCCGAATCGGCTACCGGCTGGTTGGGCTTAGCCTGGGCACCGGCCACGTGGTGGTGATGACGCAAGTGCGCCGGCCTCCGTGGAGGCGCGAGGTACTCGAACATGCTCTGCGTGTGCTGCGCGAGCATGTTGGCGAGGTCGCACGGCATCGGGTCCGTCCAGAAGAAGTCGTGGTTTAAAGCTGTGTCAGCGTCATACCTGACAAATTGCAAAATAATAATACACCTATAAAACAGGGGTAAGTAAATATAATCCCCATTCCATGATGTAATCGGTCCTTTCTTTGCATGTAGTATTAATGCTAGCTGCATTTTATTATTTTATTTTTAGACAGGTAACAAAGATTTTTAAGATAGATCATTCCACAGCCGCGTTGTAGAATGATCTGTCCCCAACGGTATTTCCAAACCGATACGACTTAGGGGCCTTCAAACAGAGAGTGTTCTTCCTCCTTAAAGGCCGGCAACGCATCTGCAGTTTCTCTAGTGTTGTGGATGTCCATGGGCGCCGGTTCACTTAATGTTAGGCGACCCGCTGCTCGTTTGCCGCCCTTATTCTATAAAAAAAAAACAAAAAAAGATGTTGGAAGACAAAAGAAAAATATATAAGTGTAGAATTCTGATTATTACATAAATAGGCCAAATAACGGTTTATAGTTTTAATAATCAAGGTCTTGGCTCCATTCTGCAGTTGTGCAATGTCTATTGTAATGTCTCTCAAAAAATGATGTGAATTTTATTAAAAAGAAATAGCAATTGTTACTAATTTTCCATCAGTATTTCTAAGTCACTGTACTTTAAAGATACCGTGCACAGAACGCCAAACACCCAAGTATGCGCAAAAAAGGATAACAAAAACTTTCTTAAGATTAATTTAATTTGGTTAAAAAAAAAGAATTTAAATTGAACTAAGATTTTACAAATTACACATTACAATATATAATACCTTTTGGCAGGATCCAACTGGAGGAGTTTGTCAAGTAGATCACAGCCGTATGGGTCCTTCACATAGGGCTTTAGCCGTTCCTGAAACATTAGGACCAGAGATTGTAAATCAAACAAGTGGTAGCTGCAATTTGTGCGGTAAAGAAGTTTTCTTTGTCTCTTTTGTCTTTGTTCAAATTTATGTTCGACTCAAATACTTAAAATTAAAACCAGAAAAAGGGCAGAACTAGCAACAACTCTGTTCCACAGAGTGATGGCTTTGTGAAATAACTGTATTTATTCTGCATTTCATTTGTGTTAGATGCCTTAGAACCTCTTTTCAACAAAAATGGTAGGCAATAATGCAAACTATTTTTAAAAAAAAGTTTTCTCATAATAAAAAGAAAAAAAAAACTAAAATACACTCACTAACCTTGACTTTCCTTTTTTGTCCCTTGGGCAGCTCCATCTTATTGTACAGGTCCAGGTTTTCCACTCCCGGCCAGACATCAGGCGTGCAGGAACCACACAGCTGGGATATAAGGATCAACTGCTGCTGTTCTGTGGGTCCCTGGAAAATGAAAAAAAAAAAAAACATAGATTATAAAGGTGTGAATTTTATTTTACATCTGAGCATCTATTACAGCAACACTGTGACAAAAAAATATCAAATTGAATCAAATGGTAAAAACTAGCTTACCTGCATGATGGGTGATCTTGTCCACATTTCGGCCATGATGCATCCGGCACCCCACATGTCTACTGGAGGGCCATAATTTCTGTCACCTATTAATTTATAAAAAAAAAACTAGATTTTACAAAAAGAAAAATTACCAAAATATTACTTCAATATTTACATCCATTAATACTCAACTTTTTTTCTTTAATAGCAGTAGAATCTGTTTCACTATGAATGTGTGTGCCAGATGAGAAATTATTATTGATGGGTGACAGCATACAACTCATATAAAAATACCTAACCATCTTCACAGCTAATCCAAGTGATATAAGTATTCAAACAATAAATCCGACTGACTGTAGTGACCTGACTGACTGAACCTATGACACTCCAAGAAAAAAAATGGACTCCAACTATTTGGACTACAGAAGGTCACAACAGAACATACCATGAAAAATATCAGACTGATAAAAATGTGTTTTTATATTGCTTTAATCACTCACCTAGCAACAATTCCGGAGGTCTATACCACAATGTGACAACTCTGTTAGTGTACTTGTTAACTTGTCCCGCCTTTGCAACACTAAAAGCCCTCGCCAGTCCGAAATCTGCCAACTTTAATACACCATTCTTTGTAATCAGCACATTAGCCGCTTTCATATCTCTATGCAGGATTTTGTTGCTATGTATATAATATAGACCATTCAACAATTGCTGCATCACCTTTTTAATCTCACCTAAGCTAAATTTAACATTTACATTTGAGAGTAAGCCCGCTAAATCGTGTTCGCAGAAATCGAAAACTAAGTAAAAGGTTGATCGGTATTTATTGTGCAATGTCGCCTTTGTCCGACAAATTTCAATTAAATTGACAACGTTATCGTGTTTGAGCAGTTGTAGTATTTTAATTTCACGCAGAGCTGTGATCGGAAACCCTTCTTTCTCGTTGTCCATAAGAACTTTCTTCATCGCAACGAATTTCTTGCTACTATTTCTCGCGCGTGCTTTGAACACTTCTCCAAAAGTACCTTGACCGATTTTTGCCACCTTCTCGTACTTAGAAGACTCATCGCAGAAAGGAAAGTCAAAATCTTCAATGTATTTTTCTTTTTCTCTCATATTAAGTATTGTTGAACTCGTGCTCAATACGGGAGCAGGCTCCCGCGGAGCGTTCACGTTTTGCATTTTGGAAGCAATTATGACTGTTGTAACGAAAGATCACTAGTAAATCTTTTTTAATTATTAAACTATTTTTTTAAACTTTCAGAAACGTATTGTGTCGAAAGAAATCAAAACTCAAAGGAAAACTTCAAGTGTCAGAGTCACATCATACAAATGTCACATATGACTTAGTTTATAATAATTAAAAACCGCAGTTAACAGACTATATATTGCTTACCGCTTCATAATATTTTGTAAATTGTTTTATAACAAATAACGTTTTGTCGATTCTTTTAATTTCAATGGTATGTATGTAAAACTATATAAAAATAAATAAAACAATACGATAAGTACGTACGTACTACGTTTTTTCTATCATTGGCAATGTGATACTAGACAATATTAATTTTGGCGGTTATAAAAGAGGAACGGAAAAGATGAAGTTTGATGATTGTAAAGTAAGAGTAATTGTTAAAAATGATTAAATCACAAACTGAAAAAAACATACGACTAATTTTTTGAGATTGGTGTGAAAGATATTTAAGATGTTTTTGTCTTTTATATTCTCACCTAGGTTATCTACTTAAAATTTCATTCTTGAATTGACAGTTGTCAATTTTCATAAATGTCAAGTCAGCAGTTCCGTCAAGACATGAAGGTGGCTTAGTTTCAGAAATTTTTTAAATTTTTGCTGTTTACAACAAAGAAATTTAATTTTCCTAAATTTTCGTTTAAAAGGTAATTATTGAATACTAAATTTAAGTTAAAAAAATATTTATAGCCTTTTCTGAATACCTAATGCTTTTATACACCATCTTATGCAGTATCGATCCAAATATTTAAAATAGGCCAATTCCATATAATATTTTTATCTTTGTTTTTGTGTTATCGGTGTGCGAAATCATTTAAAAATAATATAATTCACTCTTGTGACGCATGTCGTACTCCCCTTTTTTATTAAACTGTTGTATAGTTGGCTATCTTTTATTATTGTTGATTATTTATAAAGTTGTATTAGTAAAGTTTTCGAAAACTGTATTTTAAGGTTAGAAGGTTAATATATCGTTAGAAATGCAATATTATTCAAATATGATATAACTACTTAATTATTTAAACAAATCAGTTGTTTGACTAGTGACTGAACCATATTCTAACTTCTAACTTAGAATTGGTTTACAAAATTTGCTTATCCATTAATTTTAGTGTGATGGCCAGTGACTCTAGCTCAGCAGTCCTAGATCTGAACGATGGGGACATCACAGAGGACACAGAAGCACCCAGCGTCACTGATGATGCGGCCGATGGAGCCCCCTTGATCATGGAACATGGCTATGATATTGCTGTCAAGGTATTAACCATCAATTTTTCTAAAGAAAGGCTAAGACTACTAGTAACAGACAATGTACAGTCAAGTTCCTTGGCGGTATTCCACTTTAAAAGAGACAATTGTTTGAACGTTTTGTATGCCTTAAGACATTGACGGAGAAATAATAACCAATAGGATGTGACTTTTAAATGTATTAGGACGAAAAAAGGTTGAAAGGTTGATGATATTATAACAATAGAGTATCCACAAATAATGATTTCGTCTGAATGGCAAAGATTGTCAAACTCCCCGAGCAGAAAACAAAGACAGTGGTGATAACAATAGTCAGGGGTACAGTGCAGGTACGTCACAGATTTTACTTTATTTTGTCAAAGCATCAATAGCGCCCTAATTGGTTATTTGTAAGAAGGAGGCAGAGTTTAACTTGTCTCAGGGAACAAGACAATTTTTCTGTAAGTGGAATATCGCTAAGGAACTCGACTGTACATATTAAGGAAGTGAGTCACAGAAGACAGGCGTGAAGTAGAAGTTTTCTGCGTTTC
>DWLR01003725.1:0-13089 GCA_018246295.1 Papilio alexanor hazarajatica
ACCTACATAACACTATAACAAGGCTTACTATCTTTGTCAATATATAGCGTTCCTTTTTTAACCACACACAGTCAGTATCAATACAAGCGTTACACGCGTCGTTATAGTACCGCGTGCCAACTTGAGTTGAACTATTATTCAGTTTGACATACCACAGCGCCGCGACGATACTGGCATAGCGCCAGCTCGTCGTAATATCTCCAGCTGCACGGGGGTACACTGCACGCACGTTATGCCCAGCGCAACTCTCCGATTGTGGATCTCGTTGTAGGAGAACTGCTTCAGCAGCGTGTTGGATATCTGCGCGAGGCAGAGTCGCTCTACGCCCTCGATCACTAGCGAGACGATAGGGACGCCATACAACAGTACTGTGCCGACCTGATAGTAAATGATACATTTATAGTTTTGTTTTATTTCTGCCCTTTTTTAATTTGAGGAAATCTTATTTCTGCCGTAGACATGTTTTATCATGGAATAAATGGATGAAAGGACTTTTAAGTTGTTGACACGCATCAGCTGCGTTAAAAATTACGCGTCTTAACTCGCTTTGCACAACGGGTTCTATTCCTACTTCTAAATAAGAAACTAATGTCTAGAAATCGATCTAGCAAATTTACATTTTAATACCAAAGTAGAGGCGTACAAAGAAATATATTACTAATTATTACTTACTTGGTTTGGTTTCGCGTTTAATTGTAAGGCCTTGTTTTCTGAACGGGCCTTAAGAGACTCCCGCGGCGGTAGAGCCAGATTTGTAGCCTCCATACTGCAACAAAAAATATATCAATTAACTCTAATAAAGTTTAATTAAAACATAAAGCAACTGGACATATATAAATATATATGTCTAGAATAGTGTCACATTTGAGGATTGCCTGCATTTGCCCAGATGTGACCGGGATTTAATTATTGTCATTTAAAATTAAATGTAAAAATTTTGTTTAACATATAATTTAAACTAAATTATTACCACTGGTGTAAAAAAAAATATATATTGTATATGCCTATTGAATTTGTCATAAGTATATATTGTTTTTTTTTTTTTTTTTGAGAAACTAAGGTTCATCAACTACAAAATGAAAGGAATAAAATTTCGTGTATGTTTTAAGACTGCATTACTAATTAGGTTTACCTTCTAAAGCATCGATGCTAAGTTTAGTAATCAGTATTTAGTTTCGTAAATGTGTAAATTCATGGGACAGACTTAAATATGACAAAGCTTCTGTCTAGAAACCATCGTATTATAAAATGCCGTTGCCAATCTTAAAGGCAGCCACTAAGTTGAATCTTATAAGAAAAGAAATATGTAATTAATGTCGTTCTACCAACGTAAAAGAAAAATATTATACATTATTTTCCCCAATGTCAAAAATTGGAATGCATAAAACCATTACGATAATCACAAACATGCCGACCATTTGGCCAACGTTTGTCGAATGTGTTAAATTGTGTAATGAGTGAGTAAAACAGGCAATTATAATGAAACAGCTTCATTGACTTGTGGCAATAAAATCACAAAGCGAGAGTGAGTGAGAACAAAAGCGATCATTTGTGTACAAATAGTGTGCGTGTGAATTTGGTGTATCGAATATCAATTGGCTGAAATGGGGACGGAGGGCGCCGTAATGTATGGACTGACGCCCTTCTACAAGGGCTGTCAGGTTGTAAAAATATTGATTTTCAAACCAACTAAAGTAGTATAATTATTAATGACAAATAGAAGCTACTGAAATATAAGTCTGCTTTTCTAAGCCATGCCTGTAAGTTATATCTAATTATCACTATGTTTCTAATCTATAACAATCGTCGCGTATCACTTCTATAATATATATCGGTAATGCTAAGTTTTTAGAAATTATTTTTTTTTTTAATTTTTGACTATTTCCGTTGATATGAGGTCTATAATTCAATTTTGAACGCCATTTTTTTTAAATTTGTTTATTATATAATTTTAAAAGTTTGTTAGTTTAGTTTTAAGTGTTTGCTTAAAAAAACGAATTTCTGTAATTCTTATTAAGAGATTTTATTCTCATACTCAACCATTTAATTGCTACAAAAATTATCAATATGTCTTGTAACTCTTCGGAGCCATTTAAATTTGAATAAAAAAAAACTTAAAAAGAACAAGTATTCATCAACAATAAACGAAAGGGTAGACAATGTTTTAAAGTACTCAGAAATGCTGTAAACTAATAAATCACCACTTGAAAAGTCATACCCCTGATGCTTAAAAACAACATGGGGTCGCCACTAAATTCGCAGTGACATTTCGAACAGATTGTTAGTGATGTACCATGACGAAAGAAATATCTCGATACTTTAGTGATGTTTAAAATGAGCTATAAAAATGTTTGATATTTAAAGCTGATATTCTGTGTACCGAGCTTCGCTCGGCGTTGTCAGTTTTTAGGAAGATATTTAGAATTCGAATAATGATATCTAGCGTTGTCACGGAAACATCAGTAACATTTTACATTGCTATCAACCGATCCATTGCTATGAGGCGACCGATGTCTATGAGGCGCTCTAAGAATTTTTTTTCGGTGGAAATTCTTATGTGGTGGACTTTTCACGGATAAAACATCTGTGTACATTTAAACCGACTGACCGGTTGGCGCAGTGGCAAGACACTTGCCTTCCGCGTCGCAAGTCGTGGGTTCGATTCCCGCCCAAGACAAACTTTTGTGTGCATGAATGTCTGTTTGTCTTGTGTCTGAATGTAAAGACCACCGGAGAACAGGCAGCAGCGTCCTCTTCTCTGTACGGTGGAACATACTGCGATCGCCAACCCGCCTGCCAAGCGTGGCGATTATGGCACATTTCCCCCCAATGATGCAGTCAATGGGGGAGGCCTATGGTCCAGCAGTGGAAGATTATAGGCTGAGGTGGTAGGTGGTACATTTAAAAATAAAAACCATATCTATATAAAATTTCAACCAGACCGTTATAGCCGTTCCCGAAATTGAAAACCGATTGGTATAAGAATAGCTCGCTTTATAATATTAGATTAAACACCATATCACATTAAGCGTGTAATTATTGTCTATTTATATTGCTTTTTTTGCATTTATAACCAAGAAGGTAGCTTTTCTTGTACAAACACCTGGCAAGAAGTAAGATTTGGTAGTAATTTTATTATAGGTACACGTACTATATTTATTTACATTGAATTAACTTAAGGGTATATCTACGAATATCTAGTAGTGAACCAGGGATATTTCCTTACATCCTTGCGCTTTAAAATACCTGTTATCATCAATAATCAGATTAATTAATTAATTAGTAAGTCATGAGATCTCCGTTTGCCTGAAGTTTTGCGATGCAGGTCACGACATCCACGCAAAATAGGCAATAGACAAGGACAATACAATCTATATCGATAACGTCACTAGTGATCGGTTAGGGCGCGATCGGTCAAACCTCCGACCGACCCTCAGTAGGGCGCGCCGTCAAATTGATTACGTTAAATGATGTAACATTATCGTAATGATTACATATGTCACGTCTCTTAGGGGTTGTCTTCTTTTATCGATTTATCATCAATTATCTTAGGAAAGAATTGTTTATGCTTCTACAACTAAAAAAGTTTTTTTTGTTGTATAAATGTGTGAAAGATCACTTTGTCCAAGATCAATTCAAAATAGAACAAATTACGTTGATTTTTCATTTACATCTTAAATTTTTCTCTTTGTTTTTCTTTCTTGCTTAATTCTGTCTAATAATTTTACTGTGTTTTTTAAGGTATTCATAGAAATGTACTAAAAAAATTGTAAACAATTCAAATAATCTTTTCGAAAAGCTCAACTTATCATACTTTAATCCCCGTTAAAAAGAGTCTCTATAATAATATTAATTATTTATTTCACGGTCGGTCTGTCAACAGTTGAATTCTGTGTATTACACTTGATAATGTTCAGTCGTAATTATATCTCCCTTACGAGAGCCGTATGGTGTCTATCCCGGAGCGGGGAACAGGGATTCTCCGCAGGGATATGATAGGAGCCACGTATGCAACACTTGCTACGGAACTAATCGTTCTTTAGAAACAATCTTTATGATGCGATACGGGTATAACGTCACTTACGTTTAATTGTAGCTAAGTTGTAGTGTATTTAAAAAAAAAACATTAACAAAATAACCTGACTAAAATGAACAAAACATCTACATTTGAATTAACTACATTTAATGAACCAAACTAAACAATACCGTCCATTAGAAAATAATTTTTTATATCCTATCTAGGACAGACTTTAAAAGATTTAATTTGAAAAGAAATAGAAAATTTTACAACTGATGATCCTGAGGACTCAACAGGAAATTTTACTAGTGTCACACTGTATACACTTGGTATTTCGTAAAACGATTAAATAAATGTGTTTTTTTATTTTTGTTGGAACGGGGATATTCACAAGTGGCTCCCATTAGAATGTCACCACTTAGAAAGTCATTGAACCATGGGTTCGAATCGACACCGATCTAGTTCTTGACTGATCGACTTGATCCTCTGGCCTGGCGAGGGGACGTCAATGACTTTTGCATATTTCACTGCATTTACCATGGAGAATGTTCCGAAGAATTGTTTGGAACCATTCCTGCACCTATGTTCCGTTATCGCATCAGTTGACAGAGCGCCAGATGCCATCCATACCACCTTGGCATTCCGCAAACACACGGTTCTAGAGTAACTTCGTGCCTCGCACTACCGCGTTGTGGAACAAACTGTCCTTAGCGGTATTTCCTAAACAATACGACTTAGGGCCCTTCAAGATGAGAGCGTATTTTTCCCTTAAATGCCGGCAACGCATTTGCAGTTCCTCTGGTGTTGCGGAAGTTCATGAGCGTCGGTACCGTTTATCATTAGGCGATCCGTTGTTCGTTTACATTCTTATCACATAAAAAAGCAAAGAAATCCTCAAAACTAAATTTTTTAACATCAATTTTACTCCAAATAATTACAGACATAACTAACTTAATTGATTTCTCATGATAGTGAAGTCTTGTCATTACCGATTTTTATTGTTATATGTCCAAACATACACCACTAAAATCCATACCATATAACCAATTATAGGGTATGGTTTTTAGTCGAGATTGGTGAAATATTATTATTAATATTTTTAATTAAATTATACTGTTGCTAATTCACGAACATTTTAAGTCAATCGATTTCCAATAACGTCCGCGTATACATTGCTCTATTCAACAAAGCGATTCTTAAATCGATGTAACGCCGATACAACATCGCATTGACAGCATGTTGTGCACTACACCGGATAATCCGTAACTAAAGGGGACTAGTAGTTTGGGTCAAACTGAGGGTAGAGTAGGATAACCTTGATTTTTATTAAGTGAGAATATTTCTTTGATTTGTATTTTTTACTTAATATTATATTGTTTAATTCAGCAATAGTAGAGTCCGCAACAACATCTGTTGCCGAATGGCCCGCTCGATCGGTGAAATACCACGACCTCACAGAAGACAGCCGTGAAGTAGAAGTATTCTGCGTTTCGTTAAATTTATGAGTCTCCGGCACCTCACCTTATGCGCACCTTATTCTAGTCCTCTTCTCCTTTCCAACCCTTTCGAATAAGGAAAATACGTAAAGGAAAAGAAAATTTGACGTGAGAGGGAATGGTTACGAGAAGAAAATATCAATTTTTCTTTTTATTCACTCCTCTGTCTGTAAGATACGTTACTCATCTGCAACTCGCAACTGCTTGTTGCCGATGCTGTGTGTGGTAGCGGTCGCATAACATCAGGTTTGCCACCTTCTTCACGATGTGTTCACATTATAAATTTTAAAATGTTAAGTTCGATGGCATGGGCGATGCTCAGATAGTGTACATTTACATTTTGCACGCTCCTCCCACATGTGAACATTTAAGACCTGTGTTTGAAAATCAGATAAATATAAGAAAATCAGATAAAAGAAACTAATACGTATTGTTAGTTTAGAAGGGTTTTTGTTACATAAAGCTGTAAAAAGAAAAGAAAAATCGATACGATTACAGTAAAATCCAATTTAAAATACTCTTATTAGTTAGTTATAGTTTTCTTAGTTTATTACGTCTTTTACATGAAAGCTAATCCCCGTACGCAGGTAAAAAAAGGAAATTAATGTTAGGACTCAATCAGGGTAAGTTGTTAAGTATGAATTCGACTATATTTCTGTCTAATACACAAATTTTAAAATAGAAATACTTACAGTTGTTTTTATTTATCCTTTTATTAGTCTTGTCACCCGACAAATATCTCATCCGTTCTCGAGCATTCAATACAAGTGTTCCTTTGAGGACGCGCGGGGCACAGAATGCTATTTAATCTGTATAAGGTACCAGTTGGTGGGCTCTTATATGATACACTATTGTCATGCTTGGTTGTATCTTGAAAAGTTTGGGGTGCTATATTTTTATTTTGTGGTCATTATTTCATACATTGTGTATGTACCTACAGATTCCAAGGAAAGTGTATAGTAAAAATGGATTCAGTATAACTAAAAGTAGATTATATTTAAAACAGCGATGGTAAAGATGGCGTCCGATGATGGAAATTAAACGCATGCGTTCATAAGAATATCCGTAATTAATATACATTTAACGGGAATTGCTCTGTTGTGATTTTTTTCAGGTACGACATATTTTTTTAATTATAACTTTTCTATTCTTGGTAATTTACATGTTTTCACAAAGAAATCCTGTATTAAATAATATTTATGTTGGTTATATTAATCAGTATTGCAAATTATATTCTTTATGCTAGCTAACTGCCCCGAAACACTAGAAGATATTTAAGTTTAGGCCAGCCATAGACTTCGACAGTTACTGAATGTATCTAGATAATGAATTATAAAAAAATAGATACAGAAACATATTGAATTCAATTGAGAATTGAAACATTGAATTGGATAAAATTAGAAATTAGTTAAGCTCCTTATGTTTTTACTATAAAATATTCCAATGGATTAAGGGAAATAACTACAGTACCATTATAATATAATGATTAATTCAACTGGGTCGCGCAAAACCTTTAAGCAAACTGCGCCTTAAATTCCGAAACGCTCGTACAAAATTAATCGCTGACGTCTGGCGTTATTTACTTTGTTACTTTGTGCGCTTAATTGGTGTCGACGGCTAAAGACATGGAGTTAATTCGTCGGTTAATATTTAATCGCCATTTTGAACGCCCCCAGAGCCCCGAGCGAAGCTCGCGAGAGCGGGAATCTCGCTATCTATAGAACGCTTTAGAATAAACATTTCTTCATACTTTCATTCGATTTAATTTTCATTTATTAAATGCACTGAATGACATTTTCATAAATAAAAAAATTAGAAATAAATAAAGAAGATAGGAAAGAGAAAAATTTAAATAATGTAAATTTAATGTATGTAGTATGCCTTTGCGCGTGGTAAATGTAAAAAAACAAAATTAAATTAATACATTTTTCGTATTATATTTCATAAAATACTGGATAAGAAATATGTGTATATTTGTGAATATTTTATGTCTAATTAAATCGTATGCGATTTGGGCTGTAAAATCGCTACACCCTAAATTCTCTCATACACACCGTCGCTGCGACGATTAAGCGTCATTTTTGTACATTCCATTTGTATCGAACACGCTATCTGGAGGTATATCTACGTTAGAGCGTCAAAAATATAATTTACTATAATTATATTCAACCTCCGATTTTTAACTCGAAGCACAAGAAAGCGATAAACTTAAACAATTCTTTACCCTTGAATACGACCAAAACCAATTAAAAACAAAAAATAATCAAAATGTACGGACAGTTCTTCTCTACGGACTCCATGTTGACACACGGGGGTGTAGCTGCGCGGATTTTTCGCACAATTGAATTCGTAACTAATCCCACCCTATTGTTAGATGTACAATATAATTCGCTTTGAATTTTAAACGAGACGTTGAATGTTATGTTATTTTTTATAACTTCAAAAACTCTTTAGTCATTATTACAGTCGGAAGTCAATAAGTTTAAAGCGTATTAGTGCCTAGGACTGACAGGTTGGCGCAGTGGTAAGATGCCTTTCACGCCGCAGGTCGTGAGTTCGATTCGCACACAAAACAAACATTTGTGTGCATGAACATGTCTGTTTGTCTTGAGTCTGGATGTAAAGACCACCGAAGGACGAGCAGCAGCGTCCTTTTCTTAGTACAGTGGAACATACTGCGATCGCCAACCCGCCTGTCGAGCGTGACAATTATGGCACATTTCCCCCCAATGATACGATCAATGGGAGATACCTATGTCCAGGCTGAGGTGGTGGTGAAAAACAAAACCGTCTTCAAATGCATAAAATTTTATTTCTAAGTCTTTAAGTCATTTATAGCCACAGTACGTCTCATTACAAATACATTAAACCCAAACAGTACTTGTCTTAAATATAAAAATATGTAAATCGGTATATATTCGAAACCTAAGTTCCATTAACATTTAAAATTAAACAGGACACACTTGTGACTGTCCCCTTTCCAACATTTTTTTAAATCGATTCATAAATGTTGAAGTTCTGAAGTAAAAAAACATTAAAAAAACTACAAGCGAATTGAGAATTTCCTCTTTTATTGTAGTCGGTTAGTAAAAATATTTATGTAAATAAATATACTTGTCTTTAATTATAATGCGTTAGCTTACGAAGTAGGTAAGTAAATACCTATTTAAGTGTTTAATGAATCTCAATGTCATTTTATTCAATGATATTAGTATTCATTTATTAAAATAATAAAATCAATTAATTTTAATTAATAAGAACCATTCTATTTAAATTATTACCTTCAAAATCCTAAATAAGTTGTTCTATCCAATTTCAGGCACTGTTCAAATAAATAGCAAAAAGTTAAACTAAACAACGTTTCCTTTCTCATAATAAAATAATCATAAACATGCAAATTGTCTCCGAATTTACTTACAAAAGTAATTGAATAGGCCGCGTCTACGAAATGACATCTGCCATGTTGATGCGATGAAAATGACTTCGCCGCCATCTTTTATTAACTTTCCCTCCAAAAATTAGCTTGGGGTGAATTCGATAAAAAGAGCACGCAGTCTATTAATTTGTTATTTGAAGTTATTTGTAGGATTTTTGGGAAATATAAAGGAAAAATTGAAATAAAAATAAGAAAGTTAGAGACACTTCGTACGTGAAAAGAAGATAATAATATAATAAGAATATAATTGTGTTCAGTTTACTAAACATTTACAGTGTAACTAACGCGTTTCGTTACATGAGAGAGAAAAAAGACGTAACGTTAAAAGGATTTCTTTCTCTACGTAATGTATTAATATTTACATCTTACATCTCGATTCTCATTCAATTACCAAATCTAAAGAGATTACTTTTATGATTATATGAATCGCTACTTGAAAATGTATTCCATGACTTATAAACTCTATTTGCCTTGAGAAAAGAGAAAAATAGGAACAGCCCACAATCTAATATCGTTTGAATATATCTAAGTTCCGATATTCTTACGGAAACAAAAGTCATCATAAACCATTTTAACGTAAAGCAGAAAAAAATGCGATCTTTAAAAACTTAATTATATTTTTCTTTTGTTCGCTCTTCATTAAAAATTCCGTTCCTACATGAATGAGAGCTAGTAGATAAATTTCAAAATAGAAACTGTATCTAAATACAAAATTTGATGGTAATCATTACAACCGTTTCAGGGATTGGCTAAATATCTGTATTCTAGCAACGAGCAATTCTTATATATTGTATATAAGAATTGCTCGTTTTACCATGCCAGAGGCATTAGTTGGCGCCGGATCGTAAAAACTGTGTTCACAAAGCTCGTTTATTTCTATTTTTCTCTATCTTCGAATTTATTCTTGCCGTAAAATATTACTTTGGAATTCCATTTGCCAAAGACACGAAGATCAATTTGGCTTATTGACCGCGTTGATTGTCTTTTTAAATGAGTCCAATAATGGCAATGCGCTAGACTAAGCTCTAAGACCTGATTCATATCAGAATCAAGTCTTAGAATATGGTTGAAGTAGGAACGAAATAAAAGTTAGATCAATCATAATCGCTTTCATAACACGCATTGGACGAGTGAGGAGTTATAGATAACACTGATATCCATGCTTATGTGACTTTAACGATATTTTATAAAAAGTACATGGATGTTATGTAGGTACAGATGCAGCAAATTCCTACCATTACCATGCCAGCAACATTAGGCGTAGTTTTTAGGGAATATTTGGACACTGTACATACAATATGTCACCTTGTTCTATATACCTATATTTTGAAATTATTAACTGCTTTCTTGTAATTCTATTATGTAACAAGTTAATAAATTACTAAATGATTAATAACAATAATGTATAACTATAATATTGCGATTATATATACTTATGAAATAGAAAAAAATCTATCTATTATCTATGAAACGAGACCTTAAATTTGCTTCAGCGCAGTCATGGTCATGTGTTCAATAAAAGAATACAAAAGCGAGTGACAAAAATAGGAGAATTTTAACCAACGATCGTCAGGTGAGATCGTAGCCAATTACCACCGTCATAAAGACAAAAAAAATAACGATCGATCTCACTGAATAAACATCCACGATGGCCTTGTTAAAATTAACGTTGACATTTACGCAAAGTCTATCTATTTATATTTGATCAACTTACAACTAAGAACGTCATTTTTAATAAGTGCTGGCGAAAAAATTATTAATACAACAACAAAAACTTACAAAGCCAAGTATAACGTGTGTTTTTTTACAAACTACAAAAAAGGAGGAGCAACTCGGTTCGCTTGTATTATTTTTATGTTTATTGTTGTTGTTGTTGAAGGGGGGGAGGACATTTGCTAGTGGGTTCCATTTAATTTTAAATTGAACCTTGGGTTCCGATGATATACCGAAAATTGATAATTGTATTGGTAAATTTAAGACAAGCCCTGTTTAGATTTAGTGGAACTGTAGTACCTCGATAAATCAAATATATATTCATTTAAAGTCGGTTTTGTATTTGTTAAGAAAGTAAAAAGATTACAATTTTTTCCAATCCAAAACAGGTCACGGTTAAAATATAAGACGCCATTAAACATCCTCGCCGGAGTGACTTGTTAACTTAAACTCGACAGATTATAACCCGAAGCTCCGAAGCGGAATAAACTTAATGTGAAAATAATGAATTCGCCGTGAATCGTCCGTCCCTTGTTTGTCTTTCAATTAGGGGTTCCTGCCCCCCTGCACCCCGCTCCCCTCTCCGCAGCACTCCAGTTTAAACACGACCTAACAAAAGACGTATTTATATTTAAATAGGGATCGAAATTAAATCTTACGTTTGTCTACTCCACGACTGTTATTTTAAGTTGCAATGATTTTTAAAAAGTGTACGTACTTATTATATGTAAGTAAGATGTACTACGCTCTACGTAATAGAATATTTATAGTGGACGAGAAAACATCCGCAAACATCAATAAAGCTACTGATGTTTTCGTTGACTTTGCGTTGGATATGGAAGAGGAATGGATATATGAGGAAATGAAGAGGAAAGGGAAGCGATGGCACGGCCGACATCTCACTCTTTTGCCAAAAATTTTTTTTACACGAAATTGTAAACTAATTTTACGGATTTTATTGCTTTTGATTAACACTTTAAGCCACGACCTTTCGATTACTTTACGGCACTCATGGTCACGGTGGACTAAGATGTTGACGACCCGATGTCAAAGTTGCTGGCGAAAAAGAAGACTCTTATTTTTAATTATTATTATTTTTGTTTCGATCTTTGCTGGATGAGTTTTTCCACGCCTCTGTCAGTTTAAAGGTTGCATTAGCAACGCATTAGCTTGGTGCAGATGTCTTTGGACAGCGGTCACAAATTACCAGGTGTATCGCTTGCTCGTTTGTCACCATACTCTAAATACAAAAAAATCATATTGAGAGATATTTCATAATTTTATTATAAATCTGCACAGGTTGCAGTGGTATTTCTACTTAAATTTATGATCTATAGCAGAAAACCAAACCAAACGTACAAACACTGCGTGATAATTGAAGCCAGCAATCCAGTAGTGCATTTCAAAACGTGTGTAATTTATGAGTACGGAGGGGTCAGGAATTGCTACCAGACTTTGTTACGCGGAACAAAAATTAGCAAAACTTCTTTTTTTTAGATAACGGAAGCCTACGTGGTTCGAGGGATGTAAAGTGATTACCGCCAGGCTTGACATTCACAACACAAAGTGACAAAAGGTGCAGATGCGTTGCCAACCTTTAAGGAAGGAGTGCGCTAAAAAAATAACTATATTCTTGAAGCACCCAAAATCGCTGGAGCTCCATCTCCAACTAAAAAACTAGTGAAGTGCAATTTCAGAAAAGGGCTGTGAAATTATCACGTCGTTTCATTCACTTTTATTTATATTTCACGACAAGACAATGTTGGAGATTTTTTAAACCATGTATTTTATTTCAATCTATGATGCGTTATTGACGGGACACTTGCAACTCAGAGACTTAATAGAAAAATGCTTAAAGCTTGTTATGAGTTTAATTCGACGAACAGACGAACGGACGAAATTAACTTAGGTATATAAGAAACGAGCCAGGCCCATAAATAAGTATATATTTTAGTGCGTTTGTTTGCTTTTTTTTAATTTTATCAATTCTTGAAGTGAAAATTAGCTTTCATATCTTCTTATTCTGGTTTATCTACTGCATAATGTATTACATATAAATAAATATAAAAAAATATAAAAAATCACTAAACCGATAAACAATTTTCTAGCGATAAATAAGCATTGTAGTCTCTTGTGCCTAAAATGATGATTTTTATAACAGATAGATTTAATAAAAAAAGCTAGAAAATGTTAAGTTAGCTACGTTCAATGTTAGGTAGGTTTGATATCTTTAAATGGTAATGTATTCAAAAGAAAGAAAATTAGAAAATATGTAAAGTTTTCTTTAATTGGTAATTAGTTTATTAGATTTGTGGCACAATTTATTTTTGTAGTGAAGTGTGTTATTAACTAAATAGGATCGCTCGAAACTATTTCAAAATTTCTATTATTTTATCTGACAAGATAAAATTATAATCGTAAAATTA
>DWLR01003726.1:0-13084 GCA_018246295.1 Papilio alexanor hazarajatica
TTTTTTTTTCTATATATTGAAGTTTATAAATAAAAAGAAACAAAATTGTCAAAACTACAGCATTTTGAATTGGTAACACTTCGAGTGCCGACCCCTGTATATATGTTCAAATGACACTCGAGTATATGTACTCGTCACATTCAAACTAGGTTATTCCTACAAACACACGCAAATGTATTTAAATTCTTAACGGAAACGTTCAAAGTTCACATTAAATCTCACAAAATAAAAATAAAAAATATTGAGTAGCTTACAATCTGAAAACACAAAATAAAATCGTATCACACACTGAAATTCTATGATGGTATTGTATCGCAAGAAATAACCCTGAATATTCCACATTTATGTTTAAATAACATTGAACAACCTATTTATTATTATTTATGTGGCGACATACATGTATATGTTGGCAAGATGTTTAATCAACTGATATATGTACCAATTTCAAAAGTTATCTCAAAGATATTGCTTTGTAAGGTAAATCTCCCGAGAGAAAAGTTCTGCCATCTCATCCTAGCTTATAAATCCAAATATAAATGTCTCATTTATTTCTCCAGTTCTTTATATTGGTCGGAATTTTCCATTACTTCCGTCAACTAAGTCCGAAAGGAAAAGTTTTAATGTAAAGGAAACTTCAGCTATTATAGACGGAGTTTGATCAAAGTTGAAAATGTAAATAATTAATGAAATTGCCGCAAAATAGCACGCCTATACGCTTGCGATATAACTCAATTCGGGAAACGTTTAACGCTTCCTCCATTATGGAGAAATATATATACTAGCACCGAGTGTGGAAAATATAAACAAACCATAGTCATAACATTGACAGTGGTAGCGTCCGCAACAATGACCGACTCGACCAGTGGAATACCACGACCTCACGTATTGCTTTTGACGCGATGAGATGGGTGCCGGAGGCCTAGTTCCTCTTCCCCTCTCCATCCTATTCTAATACGGAAAGGGAAGAGGATTTTACAGGGGAGGGGATGGATTTTTGTCTAACCCCAGCTGTGCTTGTTAAAGGTATGCAACGCATCTACCAGTCATTGTTGCGGATGCGTATGAGTAGCGGTCACTTAGTATCGAGCGAACCACTTGCTCGTTTGCCACCTTCTCTTATTTAAAAAAAGCCATTCAAACCTCTTCAAACATTGAATTTAGTTATAACTCAAAGCCATACGAGTGGTTATTGTTTATGTGCTTCCACGCTAACATTTAGTATAAATACGATTTTCAATTTTCGTAAATCATGAAAAATATTTACAAACGTTTTAGTAACCAGTAATAAATCCCAAAAATGTATTATTTTAAACACAATTTTGTATATCTCATATCGAATACAGTTACGTAAACAAATGACTATTCTTGACGAAAAAACAGATAAAATTACATTCACTTCGATATAGCGTTTGTTCGTAGCGGTGATTAAAAGTACTTTAAATTCCATTCACAAAGTCTTCGAGCGTCGTTAAAAATAAAATCGACTTACACCTAGTACGGCTCTTGTGCGTTTTAAAAAACGCTGTAGAAAATTGCAATTCTTTTACGATGGCTGCTCTGGTGAGATTTAAAAAGTCTGATTGTATTGTATTGAATTCTAGGGCTGTTAATAAATTAGTGATGCAGATTGAATATTTTTTAATTAGTTTCTTAAATCGATAAAAAAAACTTAGAGCAGTAGCAGTAGTACTAGATACAATACCATTTACTATGTATACATACTTAAGTATAACAACACAATTAACGCGCACCAGCAAAAGTGCTAAATGAGCTAAAAATTCCTTCATCGAGTTTTAACTTAGAGATTGTTGGCCGAATAGGAAGTAAGAATAGATTCTACGCTCTCTATGAACAGATAAAATTAATGTTTCATTATCATAGTTAACTTCACCAAAGAATATGCTTCATAGAAACCAAACTTCTTAAAAATCCACCGTAACAGATGTCAACATCTCAAAGGAGTAGTTACACGGGCCGTTGACAACTCCGCGTCGCTATGCTGACAGCATTGCGCTCTGCTGCTTTGTTTAATAGCTTCACACGTCAATTCTATTTATAGTTTTACTGAACCATCTTATAGAATTTGTTAATCATTTCTATATTTAGCTTATTTTAATAAAATAATATGATTATCATTATTCAGCTGTGATCCTACAAATATTATAATCTTTTAAGAGTTTTTAGCAAAAACAAAACTTATTTACAAATTTATTATATAAGTAAAGGATTTATAAAGGGTGATAAATAGAAAAAAAATGCAATATCGGTTGTCATAGTAATGACAATAACAATGATTTGACATGGTTTTTTGACATGGTGCTATCTATTATCGAAATTAATGTACAATTTTGGGTATATCATCGAAACCCAAGGTTTAATAACATTCAAAAGTAAATGGGTCCAACTTGCGAATGCTCCCTTTCCAACAAAGAATCATATTTGAAATCGATTCGGACATGATGAAGTTCTCCGGTAACAATCATACGAAAAAAGTAAAAAAAAAAAAAATTACAACCGAATGGAGAATCTACTTTTTTGAAGTTGGTTAAAGACGGAAATAACGGAAATAAACTCCCATATGTTTGAAAAAACCTATATACCTAGTTTGAGATGGCAGCAGATTAAAGGACGGCTTTGGACTGTTTTTGAGCTCAGGCAAGCAACCGCCAATCCTAGAGATAGAGCCAGCAGCAGTAGTTGCAAGAATGGATGGTCTTCATCGAGGAAATACCATAACCTGACTGAAGTTGAAGTATTTATAACGCTGCTTTATATGACGAGTAAGGTGCTTCCATACCATTCTCACCCATTAAATTCTTTGCTTCAACTCAAGGCTGGCAAGGCATCTGATGTTGCTTCTGCTGTTGTGAATTATGTAAGTAACGGTGATCATATAACATTAGGCGAACCGCCTGTTGTATTATCGTCGTTTAAGATAAAAAAATACGAATAAATTTAATCACATTTCATTCTGAAACGTTTCACGCCATCTTTATTAACACAAATACAACAAGCTACAGTTGATTTAAAATCAAAATAGATGGCGCTAAATATGAAAGCACTGGCATAAATAAAATACAAAAATACCAATTTAATTTTAAATATTTATTTTCGATTTAGTTTCTCTTTTACTTTTTATCCGGGTTATATTATTAACAAATTATAGCTAGATGTAAAAACGGTGATTCTGATTAGGAAAGTCCGTGCCATAGTTACGTAGAACCTCCCGAAGCGAAGTTCTTTCATGTTCTTTGATATACTAAAAACGGCACCAATAATAATATTTCTCTCCTTCTTCTTCTTATAGTTTAAGAAAGTGGAGGAAGTGGAAAAAAAACCAACAAACAAAAAAGGAATTCGTGATAGATTTGTATTTTTTTTATCTCTCTGATTGTATTTTCTCAATATATATTTTTAAAAACATTTATAGCACGAAAAAAATATAGTAAAACCAAAATATTAACTCCAAACAAACAATACGTGCATCTATACTAATGTTACATAGAGGAAATATTTAATTGTTTATTTGTCGCTGATAAACAAAAAACTTTTCGAAAAACAAACCTCATAAAGCATCATAAACATATTATATCGGAAGACAATAGACATTGCATCAACTGCTATAAATGTCAAGTTATTTTTAACGCATTCGATGCCAAGAATTTGGCAATATTAAAAATAAAGAGCTGAGTAAATAAAACAATTGACACAAATAAATTAGCCTCACCTACTGACGTTGCGAAAATAGACACGTACCACTGCGTTAATAATTCGCAATGGTTTGCAAAGAATTAAATACTCTCACTAAACGAATATTATGATTTCTTAATCGATACAAAATGCTATTATAAACTTTATACTTACTGGTTTAAAGTTGATAATTGAAATATTTTAACACATGAAATGTCACGCGTTGTTAATGTATCCATAATTTTTCCACCAAAAACCACACGTTCCAAATGATTTTGCTTGTGCCAAGATTGTAGGAACATTTATCTGTTCTACAATGACTACATTTAAAAAAAATATTGAAACTACCACTCGATATTATCTTTCAAAAAGATTTCAACCGCTTCAAATAATTTTAAATAAATATGATAATGTTGTTAATGAGACATCTTCTGCAATTTAAAAAAAAAGTTAATAATAGCGTAAATTCCCGTTTTTTTGGCAGTATTTAGTAATTACCGGTGAAGTAAATAAGAAAGAGTAAAGAGTAAACAAATTTTATTTATGTGAACCTCCCACCACAATAAAACAGTCAGATTTAATAACGTCAGAAAATTCAATAAATCTGATACCATTGTAGAACGGCACTTGTTCTGATAGCGCAAAAATACAATTTAAATATAGTCTACATATACAGAGCTGACAATGTCACGCCGTTCGTGTCACTACGATCTTTATACGTTTGTATTGAAATTAAAAATTTAATTAATTTCTGGTCGTCAGTATATGCAGACTTCGTAAACAACGTGTGTTTATTTAACTGTGCCCGTCTGTGTTTTTTAAATAGTATTTTGTTGTACAGTGCCAGTGTCTCGACACGCCGTGTTGAAATTAAAAATAATAATTTTAATCTTGCACTGACAGCCCGCCAATTTTAAAGTGAAGTTTTTTGTAGTACCTCGTATTATTTTCTTGTATAATTCAATAACAACTTATAAGTTAGCAGTGACAACTGTTAAAAAAACGGATTGTGTGCAAATATCGGAAAATGGCAGAAACCGAATCAACTGATGAAATATACAACAAGGAATATAGAAGGATACGAAGAATAACAAAAGATTTGGCAATCCGGCAGATATCCGTAGGTTTATTTTATTCATTTATCGAACGTTCTTCTAGACAATATAGTATAAAATTTAGCTAGTTTAAACGGTTAAATTCAACGACTTACAAAAGTGAAAGTTCAGTGACTTACTAGTTAAGCTTACAATCTAATATTCTGGCTTCGATGTTCAGTTTGTCCTCGTCATTTTTGATTTTTTGAAAACGAAATAGTATTAAATATTTATGTCTATAAAATATTAACATTGTATTCAAGCCTCGTAATCGATTAATATTTTACTATAAATGTCTTTATTTTCAGTCTGAATATGGCCTCACTGAAGAACAAGTTGCAGGTAAGTTATTCAAAATTATAAAAATTAATAAATTCGCGTGTTAGCGCTAAAAAAAATTCATCGTGTTATAAACTGTCTTCACGTTTGGCGGACAAAGTTTTACTACGTTTTTTTGTGATATTGATGATGATTGAACAGTAGAAACGATTATAATTAAGGTACGATCAGATATAGCCATGCAGTTGGATGTTTGGCCACCTTCGCTGACCTCATAAATTAACACCTGAAATCAACTACTTCACATCGAACCTATACAAGGTTGTGTCCACCGTTTGGTACAAACAAAATCCAATTAAGCGAAAAGTATTTAATAATCACGAGTGTAAAGACCTTTATATTAATATGATTCGGTCGCGTAATGTTTCAGGTTTTATATTTATTTTGCTACCCGTTACTTTTTTATGAACCAATTATGAATGTACTTGTATGGTCGTAACACGCTCTGGAATTCGAGGCTTTTCGAGGCACGAACAATGGGCCCTGCCTTTTTAATACCGGTACTCCTACACGTAACGATTTAATATCACTACTCACGTCTCGCTATATTTATCTCGTTGTTAAAAGACCAACAACGTTTATTTCTATTAGAAATATAAAATATGTAAATCTTCGTCTTCTTTGTGCTCTTCATTACTGAAGGTCGCGCTCATCCTGTAGTGCCTTCACTGAGCTGGCGGCGAGCTGCCTCCACACCACTCTGACCTCGGCTTCTCTCAGGGCAGTTGCAATGTCTATCCCAGTATTGAAATACTTAAATAATGTAAATAATTAAAACTAATATGTTTTGTGTAGAAATTAAAAAAAAATTAGTGAAGTTCTTGATTGTAGATCCAGACATCGTGTTGAAATGACTAAAGTGTATTGAATGTTTTTATTTGTAGAGTTCAAGGAAGCGTTCATGCTTTTCGACAAGGATGAAGATGGCACCATCACGATGGCCGAGCTGGGGGTTGTGATGCGCTCGCTCGGACAGCGACCCTCAGGTATGCTGTCTTAAGTAAGATTATCTACAAAGGTTTATTAGATCCACCTGGCACCGACTCGATCGTCGGTATGTATGTATGACGGACTCGATCCTGCGACTTTACATTTGGGGGTACAGCGATTTGTATGCATTAAATGGTAAGTCTTGTTAGTCAGGAAATTTAGTAACATACTAACTGTTGCCCGCGACTTCTAACTTGAAATTCTATATTGATGTATCTATATGTAAACATGTACATATATCTGGGTGAAAAACGTTCCGCGGAAACCGTACATTATTCGTGGCCTAAGTGATGTTCCAGACCATAATCTATCTCTGTGCCAAATTTCGTCCAGATCTGTTCAGATGGTGTGAAATTACGTGGAGACAAACGTGCATCCAAACATTCGCATTTATAATATAATCATATTTTTTACCCTCTGTAATTTTTGTTTGTAGTAAACACTATCCTATATCCTTTCCAATACCTTAAAGAAAATGTGTACAAAGTTTAACGATGATCGGTTACCAACGGTAGGTTTTACCAACACCCCTCCTTATACCCCTTACCCCTTTTTTCGTAATAAAATGTAGCATATTTCATTTCCTAAGGTCAAATCTACAGTTTTACTAAATTTCCTCAAATTCGGTTAAGTGATTTAGGAGTAAAAGCGTAACAGACAGACAGAGCTACTTTCGTATTTACAATATTAGTAGGGATTACGAAGAAAAAAGTAACTAACTTATATATTCAGTTTTTTTTTAAATTAAGTATTACCTTACCTAAATAAATAAAAAATAAAATAAAAAATAACCATTTTATTCCTAGAAAAGACAATTATCGAGATAATGAATTACTCCCATTTTGCCATCGACTAACAGATTTAAGGAGCCCGTAAAGAAATTTAAGTGAAATTTAAGTTTCAGTTTAATCGCTGACAAAATGTCACCTTAAATCTTAGGACGCCCTTAAAAGATATGGACTCGATATTTGACCTTTTAGAGCTAAGTGACGGTTCAGATGTAGGATTTTTATACAGTTGATTAAATAACTAATGAAATTTTATTTAAATCGCCACATACTTTTGGTGAGACGGGATTTGTTTTACCCAATATGTGACAGACTTCTTAAAAGATTAATATTATCAAGATATCCAAGGATACATTATAATTTTTAGAAGTAAAACAGAACACATTTTGAAAATCCTGATAACAGGTGTGAATATTAATTTTTACGTTTAACAAATCCCATTTTTTATTATTTTATGACATCTAGCGACCCAACAAAGCAACATTGTAATAATTTATACGTTAATTTTTTGACCCGCTTTGTAATAAACACGCACTCCCGTACAACCGAACCGCCCAGCCCAAGTAAAACCATGATCGGCCGATTTGAAAATATAGATCGAAGGTCAAGTTACATTGGCAAATTCAAAATCTCTATTTTTAACTTTGTATTATCCTTGAACCATCGTAATTTTATAGAATATCATATATAGTAAACTTAAGTTTCACCCCAATCAACTAAATGGTCATTTTATAGCATTTTTTCTGAATAAATGTTTAACGTAACACTTTAAATTGATATAACTTTTTTATTTATGCACCGATTTAGATGAAATAAAAACTTAATCTAACGATTGAACCTAATTACTACACATTGGTGAAAACCGCATCCAAATCGGTTAAGCCGTTTCTGAGATTAGCGCGAACAATGTAATAGACAAACAGACATACACACAAACAAAAATTTAAAAATCGTTGTTTTGAGTTCTATAGCATAATAGTTTTGGTAATTTATTTTCCATGTACAGACACCGATCAGTTACGATTTTATTATATGTATAGATGGCGTCCCTAAAACCCTTATTAGTTCTATTTTTGAACATATGTATTTATTAGCTGTTCACGCTAAGCGTTACCCGAATTATTTTCAATATCAACACGGAATTAACTCCGTGTTGATGTTGAAATATTACATTAATGTAACAATAAAGCTTTCTTTGTTTTTAATTATAAACACAAGAATCTTTTCTTATTATATTATAAACATAGATAATTAAAAAACAATTTTGAAATGATACATCTTCATTAATATTGAAAACGTAAATACAAGTTCTAATATATCAACATATATATTTGGCACCATCATACCACTGATCAAAGAGCCGTTTGATCTGCTTCACACGGTGTTTACATTCCCAAATGCCAGTGTCATTTCTTCGCGTTTTTCAACTGCTAAACATAGCTATTAGATGATGTTTAATAGATTGTTAAAAAATTAATAAAATTAAAAAATATACATACTTTAATTTCCAATAGCTCATTTACCCACACAAATAACACATAACTGTATCGTAGCATATTTTAAGCTTAATTGGAATGGTTACAAGAATTGTTTTTTAACATCCGCTTTGCAACTGCACATTGAAATGTAATGCGGGATGTATAAAAGAGCGTTGAAATTAATTTAATTCTGTAAATATACGTTTAATAAATATAGATTTAGTCTCGTGTAATCAGTTGCAGCGGTTACGTTGCTAGGAGATGCTCGTATTACGCTCAACCGCAGCCGATGTGTCCTAGATACGTTCTAGAGCAGAGTTTCAATTTGTGTCAAGTATAAGTATTAATTTTTTAATATACTAAAATTAAGATGCACGACTTATCTTGTGGAACTATACTGAGCTTAGTTTATCGTCAAATCTATTCATTTATCTAAACAGTTTATTTTATATCGTATTTATATTATTAATATCTATATATTTACTTCTTTGAACTAGAAAGATATCAATGCAGAAACAATATAAGTTTCTTCTATTGAGTTACACTAGACCGCCGAAAATTTTCATAATTAAGTTCTTTTTTAAGAATGCTTGGATGAGCCAAAATAAAACAAATGGGCCCACAAAATATGTCATCACCCAAATATATTCAGTTTAAAATATGGTTCAATAATTTTCTATTACACCCACCTGATTAGAATAAAAAGGTCGTAAGAGCTTGTTTTAAGTGATTGATATCGTTCCGCACAAACCGAAATATACCAATTATTTGACGTAACTGCCAAAGCCCTTGCCAAATGCGTTTCCAACTGCCGAAGAATGGCTACAAATAACTAAGACGAAAAACTGTTGACAATAATCGTTTGTTCCGTTTGTTTTTTAGAATTTGCAGTCATTCGTGAGTCTCAAAAGTGTGAAAATGTGAAAAAAAAACGAGCAAAGTGTGCCAAGATCATGCCAAATAGAAGTTTGCAATCTCTGGCTACCTCTCTGGGTTACAACCGTGAGTTCTAATGTAACCAATCTTAAGATGACTAAACATTAAGTGCTTAACATTACAATGGGCGACAATATAATCAACTCAAAGCTCTTCGAACCAAGTTCTACACTATAACGGTTTATTTAAAATAAATAAGTAATAAGGGAAATCAACTATAACTACCTACTTCAAACTTTTTGTTTTATTAATATTTGTTACTTATTTTAACCGACTTAAAAAATTAGGAGGTTCTCAATTCGCTTGCATTTTTTATGTGTTTTTTTTTACCTCAGAACCTTGTAATTTATGAACCGATTAAAAAAATGTTGGAAAGAGTATATTCGCGGGTGGGTACCATTTAAATTTAAAAGTAATTAAGCCTCGGGTTCGGAAGATACACCGAAAATTGACATGGTAGACTTGAAACCAGCCCTGTTTAGATTTAATGGATTTGTAATGACACGTAGCGTGACTATAAATGACTTATTAAAAAGTTGTTAAATAAAATTGTTAGTTAAAGACGTATAAAGTTGCTTTTGTTTTTTTTTGTTAAAAGCGTTCAAAGATTATTGTGGTCATTTTTAGTGCGCTCTTAATATTTAGCAAGGTCTGTTGAAAGATACTTAGCATTCCTTTATTTTACAACATATTAAAGTGGTATATCAATAAAATTTGTCACAGAAAATACAAAGGCGAAATTATATTGTTTAGATGAGTTTCTGGCAAGATGACTAACAACAATACCATTAAAACCCATGCCACCTACCAATTATGTTACTTCATGTAATTTGTTTAGTTCACATTATCTACCCACGTGTTTACCTTTACTGGGGAATATAATAGACTTCCATGTTGTTCAAATCCTCTTGAAAAGGGCATCAACACACTAAATTACAACCACTTGTATCATATTAAAATGTTTAGATCCTGGCTCTTTCTGTCTATGCTAATTAGTCACTGTACATTGCAATTAACACAAAACAGTAAATACATTGAGTATGAGACGTAGTCATACCTGTCATCAAGTTACTGGTGACAATGTAGAGAACAGCGAAGTGGAGGAAAAAAGTGATGAAAGGTTGACTCCACCATGGAGTACATGGAGTATTTATTCCTGTTCTCTGTTCCTTCCTAGCTAAATAAACTTCCTGCCTCGCACAGCCGCGTCGTGGAATGATCTGTCCCCAGCGGTATTTCCAAACCGTTACGACTTAGGGGCCTTCAAGCAGAGAGTGTACTTGCTCCTTAAAGGCCGGCAACGCATCTGCAGTTCCTCTGGTGTTGCGGATGTCCATGGGCGTTGGTTCACTTAATGTTAGGCGACCCGCTGCTCGTTTGCCTCCCTTATTCTATAAAAAAGCTAATATTTCTCTGTTCCTTTTTAGCTAAATAGTTAGGAAGGAATAGAGAGATATTGAGGATAATAGGTTTGGGATCTTGGTTTGAAAGAAACGTTTATATTTAAAAAGAAACACCCGTAAATTACTGCCATCTTATAACACTAATATATATAAATATACATTTCACATATCTATAACTTAATATTAATTAGGCGCCTAATCCGTTTTTTTTATCCAAATGTGATAGTAATTATCCCATTGACATTCATCAGAGCAGTACATTAGGAAGTTTGATGATTATTTTCATACATACATATTCCGAAACTAACATTTTACAACGGTTAATTTTACTCGTGTGACATGTAAAAAAATCCCAAAGGGACTACTGCATCGAAAACCTAAATTATCATCGTGGAAAATTTTAGCTATCGAGGAGTCACATATTATTATGGATATAATTTTTACGTTATTAAACGTGAAATTTTAAATTTATTCGGTTGTCGCCGAGCTCCAAAAAGAATCATATAAGAATATTATTTAGACATAAAATATGTTGCAGTATCAATTTCATTTAAACATATCAACACAATGTCCTCGATTGGACCTTAAAACGAATACTAACGAAGGTATCTGTAATTTACTTTCTCCTTTTTTAAGACATAATTTATTTCTTTAATTATGTGCACATGTTTTCGGCCAGTTATATAAACATGGAGGACTTATTTCTTAACCATTCAATTCATTGCCCGAATAATTATTACTATATACTTTAAATATTTATACAGATCCAATAGCCCTCAGGTCTTTTTTAATCCATATCGACTGCATAACAACCTCAAAATAAGTTTAGCCTTAGTATAAAGAGTTTTTGCACTTCGCTAATTCGGTTTAGTTTCTTTAAATTGTCTCTGTCTCTGGAAACATGCAATAAAAATTGTAAGACTTTTTACAATATAAACAAAACATTACGTATGTAGTTTATCAATCTATCAGTATCTAGTATCAATGATTTTTGTTTTGAATAATTATAAATGAGAGTAATCGATAAATTTAAAAATCCTCTTTGTTTTCTTTTATTTATTTTTTTTACTGAAAGAAATATCTGTAAGCGCCGAAGAATACTCAAATCCACACTTCCGATACTTAGACACAACATATAGACTGATTTTCGATAGAAATAAGTACTGATATTGTGAACCTCATCCTTTCAACAGTCTTTTCAAAACATGATAAAATTCGAAATAAAAGTAAAAATGAAATATACACAAAAGAAAATAGATTCTGAACCATAGGCCCCGGCGAGATTCGAACTCGCGATCTCCTGTTTACTAGACAGGCGCTTTAACCAACTAAGCCACGGCGCCGTTATCTTATTTGTCGAAATTATCGTAAAAGCTTGTAAATTCCTAACTTTATAAGTTAATAAGATTTTTTTAGCATTCTACATCAATTTAATTATTTACAACTTAATATTAAATACACATTGAATACTTTGCACCTGTTATTTAGATTTACTTACAATGTTTGCAAAAATAATTATGTAATATATTTCATGATCAACAAAAGATCTAAAACATATTTTTTACTACACGCACAGTACATTTTATATGCACACTCGAATCAAATATACCACAATCTAAGTAATAAAATATTTCGATATTCAATATTCCATATTGATAGTGATGGGGTTGACATTTCAATACGTGGATAGCATTGAACGCAACCTTATGAATATTTAACATATCCCTAGACCGATGCCACTTGATACTGTTTTAAAAATATAGTATGAAGTGGGTATTAATATTGCCTTAAAACATTTGATTTGTAACTTTTACCAAAATTCTGCATAATATTCTCTTTTAAGTATGACACGAAAGCTGATTATCTAGCACAATTAGGCCACGTATTTTTTTACTATAAATAGTTTCACATCACAATAGGTAAGGACAGGAGAAGGCAGTAGACTACACAAAAGATGGACAAAAAATTTGATCAAGGTTGCATGATTTCATTGGATAAGGGTAGCAGGGACTAATCCATTATTCCAGCAAACCATGAGAACAAACCATCAATCCTAACATTTGTCTCGTCTTTTATAAAACAAAAATGGCAAATTGATATTATAAATTGTTGGACAATTTAAATTAATAATTTTTAATCAGAGCACACGAGGCCGTATTTTAAATGCAAAGTTTTCCGCAACTGTTACTCTTGCATAGACATAAATCATTAAATTTCGCTTACGGCGGCCATTCCCGTGTTGCTCGCGCTAATTAAATCCCTACATCATTGCATCACTTTATATATAGGTGAATGGTAAAATGGTATATATATATATATATATATATATATATACAATTTTACCATATATATATACTATATTACTT
>DWLR01003727.1:0-13084 GCA_018246295.1 Papilio alexanor hazarajatica
GTCTTGGGTGGGAATCGAACCCACGACCTGCGGCGCGACAGGCAAGTGTCTTTGCCACTGCGCCAACCGGCCAGTCGGCCAGCCAATTATAAATGGTTTAAGTGGATAATTTTTATAGATACACATACACAATCAAGTACATAGTGTTATATAGATACGTTGGATATGGACGTACCATAGACTACATATATTTGTCTATGATAAAATAATAAACTACTGCGTTAGCAATGTACAGTGAAAGAAAGCGGATGGCACATTTATTTTTACAGAAAACATACAAGATCTATTTTGTTTTAAATATAGAGTGATATTATTCACACGTAAGTCTTAAACTAGAAACAAACATAAAGCTGATTCTAAGATTTGTCGTTTTTATAATCGATTAATATTTAGGCTCTCAAGATAGTCGACTGATATAAAAGTTAGTCTTAAATACATTCAATTTGAATAAACTTCATCATTTAAATTAAATATCTGTCCGTCATTACAAACAAATTAATGTATCTGATTTGTACAGCTCATAGTACAATCCGTACACAATAATGTAATAAAATGTATTAATTCGTAAATTAAATTTCGTAAGAGACGATCTCAGAACAATTTTGCCACGTCAAAGATAAAACAGGATTTAAAATGGCGCATAACTGTAAAAAAAATTCAGACAAAAAACTTCCACAGACCAAAAACGTTTTGTTTAATCTGTGGCTGTTAATTAAACACGTGGCGTGGTTTGTTCTGCGTCGTCTCACGCATAGAACTCGCGGTTGTTGTGACCTTTGCCGTAGGACGCGGCGGCGGGGCTCCGCTTGGGCTCGTCGAGTGCGTACGAGCCCTCGTCCTTCTTGCGCATACGGTACACAATGAACATCACCACCAAGATGGCGCACAGGAGCCCAACCACCGCACCGCCGATGACAGCTGAAATAAAACATTTTATTCAAGATTTATTTCTGTTGCTTTAATGTCGTTATGGTAGTTTTGTGTCATACGCCTTGCAATGAACCACTCATAACAAGATTATGAAAAAAAAAATTACATTATAGACAATTTGTTGTTGAATGTTAAGGTTTGTCTGCTTACCAGCTAGGATGCCGGGCTGGGCGAAGAAGCTGGTAGCGCGGTCCTCGGGCTTGGCGTTCATGATGAACACACCGGTGTCGGCCGGCCGCGCCTCCGTCTCGATGTGTGTGCCCGACGGCTCTTGATCCTGGATAATATACATCGATATTTGTTTATTCAAACGTTATTGGAATAAATGGACGCCTTAGAAAGACTTAATGCTTGTATGCGTTCTCTATCAGTCGCACACGCATTAAAGAAAGAAAAATAAACACATAAACTAGATTACATAGATATATTGCGAAAGACATATATAACGCATTGTTATTGTAAACCGTTGACTGATTCACACAGTAGAATTGTACACCATTGTCTAATTGAAACCACACGATGATAATAGTATAGAGCTGTTAGATGGCGTCCAGAGTGATGAGTAAGGCAATTGATGAATGCATAGGACGTGGGCAGTAGTAGACTTTTACATAATAATTACCCTTAAAGTTGATCAACGTATCAAAATTTATGCAAAATTTCTGTTATTATTTAATATTTTGATAGTCCTAGCGAGTGGTATTTTTGAAACAGAACATAATGATACCATCTACGTCTAGTAGAAATTATCACTTAACAATATCAATTCCTATTTTGTGTTCATTCTGGGAAATTGTTGCAACAGTTCTTGCTTTCAAATGATACAAAATACTAACGATGTCCTGTCCGACGTCCTCTCCGGATATGTTGATGTCTGTGAGGTCGGGGCGCGAGGGCTGCTCTCCCCCCGCGCCGCGCGCCTCCCCGTCGACCTCTCCTGCCTCTTGGCCCTTGAGAATGCGAGCTGGAATCCAATAATACCCATAGTCAGTCTCTAGATAGACATTGGAAGAATATTTCTACGGTTAAGCTAGTTTGTATTGTGTTTTGTGTACCTATTTTATACCTGTGACATTAGTTGATTAGTAAATAATGTTAAATTTGTATCAATTTGTATTATTTGTCGAATAATTTTCAAATGTCTTACATATTTTGGCCATTTATGTCCACATAGCAAGTACTAAAAATAACAGATCGTTTGAAGTTTTATGTTAATACACAATAATTAAATAGTACGACTGTTTTACTTTAGAGGCTAGTCAGCAGTAGTGACTCGTCAAAAAAATTTGATTCAATCTGGCGTTATCTAACATATATTATGTGTGAACATTCGGTAATCTTGATTATAATGTGTTATATTTATTTATAAGTTGACAGAACAACGAGAAAAACGATTTTTTTAATTTCAGAATTAAAGACTTAAATACTTCAAGACTCAAATTCTAACATCCTACATGGCATAAAAAAAGTTTTGTTGTTAAAATTTATGAAAATATTCGTGTTATTTTAATGCTAAAATATTTCAATAAATTAATAATTAGACGACGAAGACTTGGATTATTAAGAGTTAATAGGAATATATGTTATTTTTTGGAATTGTTAGGAGTTAGGAAAAGGAGTGAAAAATTAATACAAATGAATTTAGAGTAAACTATCTAAACTAGAATACGATATTATAATGAGTTCAAGCGAATGGAATGTTTTAGCCCGGGTTCATGCTAGGTTGTTACTTGGGGTGGGGGAAAATTTAATGAATTAGACTTATATGATCGTAGCTTAAGTCATGCAAGACCAATAAGTTTTTAACTGCAAATTAGGACTTTTATAAATTAATTTCAGCATTTTGCAAATCAAATTCATCCTTTCACAAATTGACATGGACTCGTCTGAATTTTATTTGCAAAAAGTCGAATTTGATTTGATATAGTCGCAATTTGAATTTAAAGCCTATATATGAAGTATTTGTTACAGTGTAAAGGCTGTAAGACTTACCAAATCCGTCCAATGTCGATTATATATATGGATATTGAACAAATAAGCAAGGATTAATGTCAATGTATAAATTAAATTATTACAATTACGCCCACTTTGGAGCACGTTTAAGAGGAAACTAACGTGTTTATTAACGCATCTAATTAAACGTTTTGATTCATGGTGAGTAAACATCGAGGTTAATTTTGTATTACATCAGTAGCCACTGTTTGTACCCCTGACGTGACGCACACCATTTTGGCATATTTTAATTATAATTGCATTTCGTACGCCTTCACAATGCACCATTGTTTGTTATTAGAACTTCGCTGAACAAGTTAATAACTATTGAAATAGCATTATCAAATAAAATATTTACAAAATATACGACGAAATTCCCTCCCTTCCCCGAATAAATGGTGGTAATGAATTTCCATTTTGTTTTTGTCTTATCTCTCGCTCCTTACACATTCATTCATCTACACGTAACAAGCTCATATTAAATGTCATCTTTCAATATTTTTAAATTTATTTTGGGCGTCCCCTACCAACGTTGTCTCTTTGCATTGTATTTTTTTTTTAATTTTCGTCATTCTAAATATTAATATTAAAAATAAAGCTGATATCTAAAAAGGTCTAACGCAACAAAACCGGCATGCTCTGGCCTCTACTCACGACTGACTAAATCGGGCTGCTGGACTTTTGGTGGTGGGATTGGAAGTTCGGTGGCCGGAAGGTCGTTATCCGGCTCGGGGAGGTCCGGGTAGTCCGGTTGCGGGTCGGGCGTGGTGGGGGCGGCGGTGGTGCGCGGCGCGAAGTCTTCGTCATCCTCGGGGAGTCCGGGAGGTGCGAGGCCGTCACCTGAGCCGCGGCCGTCCTCGTCGTCGACCCCGGGGCCGGGCCCCCAGCCGGACCCGGAAGCCTCGTCGATGCCTAGGCCAGAGCCGTCATCGTCGATGAACACGTCCCGGTCCGGCGCGGCGCCGTCGTGCTGGATGTGCACCGTTACCTCCGACGGCTGCGCGCTCACGCCCTCCTGGAAACGTTCAAACAGATACTTGAATATACAATTATAAAACACACTATTAAAACCTGGAAACTTCATATAGAAGTATGGAGTGCTTGTACTATAAACATAAAGGAAAATTGAGTATACAAAAGTAGCGATGCCCTCATGTAAATTCGGTTATATATAATATTGATCATAATAAATTGCGTTACCTTTCTTATTGGAATAAAACATGAACCAGCACACGATACTTATGTTTCATCTATAGTGACATATACAAAACTATAAATGTAAATATATGAGATTACGAACGGACGTAGTTAATGACAGAGGTACATAATTATTCCTAACACGACCTATTTCCAGAAAGTTCACACTGACGTCATCAACGCTTCTCTCTTAATAATTCAACTGCACCTAAACGTATGCGATCGTTAAAAGTAAGTAAATATCTGCAACGTAGTATAATTTTGCATAGTATTACATGACCAACATTATAAATGTACACTGATTCGAACTGGATATTAGAATACGTCTCCGTCATCAGTGGAAACGTAGTTTGAATGATAGGGATATAGATAAAAGGTCACTCACCTCTGCGTGTGTCCAAGACTAGTACACTTGTAAACCGGTAAGGCGACGTGATGTGTATTATTAACGATTGTACTGGAATTCGTTGATATTTTGGAATTACTGCAAATGTTGCAGTGCTCTTCGGTTAGCGTAGGTTGTGTAGTGTTCATGGGGCGATCGATACGCTTTCACAGGGGCAGGGGCGCCGCGGGTGAGGATCGGGGGGGGGGGCGCAGTCGGGAGCTTTTCACATTCCCGACAACTGCCAACAGATGCCGGGATGAAAATCGCGGAAGGCTTTCGAGGTAAACGTTTCTCGTTTTCTACAGCAGATAGCGCTGAATTAACTTGATCAAGACCTCTAGCTTAAGTATTTTGTGTAAAAATATGAGCTTGCCTATAAAATAATTGCTAATAGATTTTTACCAAGTTCATTTTTTTAAGAGATCTCGTAACCTGGTGTTTAGAATGGTTTTGAAGTTGGCGGTTGATTGGAATTACACAATGATCAAAATGTTTGTTTTTGGCTCTTGTTAGTTGTACGTATGCCGTAATGTACGATCAGTGTAAACTGGTACCACGCATCGACAATGTCTCTTGTAAGCCGGATAAATGGGCAACTTCACACTAGGATAGGAAATGTCATTGTCAAATTGAGATTTTGAGAGAAATAAAGCTAGAGGGTTTTTTATCACTTCTACATGATTTTTTTACACATTGACGATGTTGATCGCTTAAAATTTAAACATTTTTGTATCTCAAAAGCGAGATAACAAATAAAACTTTGAATATAGAGAGCTAAGGTAGAGCTAAGGTACTCTGAATTTTCCTATTTAGTAGGTATTTTATCAGCGAACGGTTGTGAAATTGCTTGTGGTGGCAGTAAAACAAGTGGAAAGGTGCATTAGGACACATAGGGAGTAACAACGTAATAAACCCCCACAAATAACCGCGGGGGTCAATCTTTGCCCGCTTACACGTGCGGGCCATTCCAGCCCTGGCATTATCCGAGCGCAATAAATAATATTTCTCATTACAGAGACCGGGCGAGTCGCGATAGCAATCGTCCAATAATCAGTATTCGAAACAGGTGCTTCCAACAAAGCTAGCCTTTTTTTGTTGATGACGTACAAATTTTTAGTACGCCGATATCCTCTGATATTTTCTCTCTTTATAAGGTGAAAATCTTTGAATCCAATCAATAATTGGAAAGGCATAAGTTACACTAAGCGAATAGCGATATAGAAAATACTCCGCATTTTTTACTTCAAGCTTTTATTTCTTGTTTTACTAGTATTACAAAAACATATGAACTATAGTCTATCGATGATAATTCTTGAATAAAGAAAATGTAATACAAATCAGAACTTATACACTACTTTATTGTAATTTAAAATTCCGTTTGTAGAATTAATTTCACGCTTCACAGGCACTATTTGGTTCCATTGAGGTCTTTTGAGACCTCAATGGTCCAGAATGCTCCATTAGTCCGTACTAACGATTTGCATATAGGTCAAATGTCGGTACAAATTTGGCAGTTTTTTTGGCAATATATATTTACATTACATCAATACCCGACACATCGTTTAACCAAGATAAATTAGTCATTCCGACCTTTAACCTACTACCTACCTACTAGTAAGGTTTACTTGGTTAAACCATGTACGTAGTATGTAAATATGACAGTTATTTTTTTAATCCACATAAAAAGAAGGATTCTTAATTCTCCCGTATGTTGCAAATGGGTCCAATTAAATTTTGAATGCCACTTTGGGTTGCTTAGACATGACGAAAATCGACATATTGGTAGATTTAAGACCAGCCCCGTTTGCGTTTAATGGATTTGCAATGAGGTGGTTACAAATGATTAGATGACTTAAAAATGAAATTATATAAATTTTAAGTCAGTTTTTTTTTTTATTTATAAGATTATTTTTCTCTTCTGCGTAAATCCGCTTACCTTAAGTTATTAAAATTTTACCTAATATTTTTATACAAAAAATCGTACGATAAAGCGTAAGTAGCTGAGAATCGAAGCTGCAATATCAGTTCGCAAGTCGCTTTGCTTCTCATACTTAGCTTCTATTTAAACATGGACTTGAAATTGCTTTCGTACTGTGCGAACAACAGAATGATGGAATTACTCTTGTGTTTGCCGAGTTAATTAAATTAGTTAACCATATTTGCTCCGGGCTAGCTGTATTTCAAATGATGATTTATAATGCTCAACGTATTGCTAAATATAACAAAAGTAAAGCGTATATTGTGCGGCATACATATTCGTAACACATATTTACTATACAAAACGCTCAATGGAGTATTCGGCAACAAGCGCAAGGTAATTTCTAATTACAATTACTTCAAAAAAAAAATCCTGAGTAGACGTTACTTGAATATTTTTATAACAGCATATCGCGTGATAAGTGTGTACTGCTATCCAACGTCACCATCAATATCTTATTGGGTAATACAGGATAGACTTGAGTGGACAGGATAGCTGGAGTATTTTATCGAGCTTTAAGCAAGTAGTGTACTTCTACCTTGAGACACTAAGATCAATCTACAATATTAATGTGGGAAGAAGAAAGTTCTATGAAGACTGTAAGGTTATCGACCATGGCATTCCATAACCGTACGGGCTTCAAAGTGACATATAACAATAGCGAAAATTTTGGGTGTTATTTCAAATTAATTCTCGATGGCATGAAATGATAAGTCATAACCAAATTACATTATTAAAACAACCGAGTGATGAGCCTTAAAACGGACATTGTTTTTTATGAACAATCTTATAAATTTTTACAAAAACAAAACCGACTGTAAATTTTTATAATTCTTACCCTTTTTAGGAATAAGAAATAGAAAAAGGCTCCATTATCGGTTGCCATGGTAATGTTAATAATAAGAACTTTTTGACATGTCATCTATTATCGAAATTAATATACGGGGAATAAAATTATTATAAAATTTAGCTAGCAAAAATAGAAACAGACGAGTGCGAAGCCGCGGGCAATACCTAGTTTTTATTTTGTTTATGGAAGAAGGAGGTAAACGAGCAACGCGTCGCAGAAATGGGCGATCACAACACCAGAGGAACGGAGACGCAGATGCGTTGCCGGCCTTTTAGGAAGGAGTGCAGTCTTTTTACAGTTTTATTTATAATCATTTATAGTCAGGTTCCGTCTCATTACAAATCCATTAAATCCAATCAGAGTTTGTTTTAAGTCTAGCAAAATGTCAATTTTCGATATACCTTCAGAACCCAAGGTCCAATGACATTTACAGTTAAATCGAACTCATTTCTCTCTCTTCCTGTCTCCTTTTTAACAATAGAAAAAATGTAAATGACGAAGTTTTGCGGTAACAAAGATAAATACAACCGAATTGAGAACCTCCTCCTTTTTAACGTTACATTACACGAACGTAATGTTACAAAAAAAGTAACAATGTAACATAGACATATATGTTTTTATATGTGTTTACGCGTTGAAGTCCATTTAAATTACTACAAACAATTCTCGGAACCAGTTACGAGTATTTTATGTTCGTTAAGGTTTCATTGTGCAAGCGAAAATCTCACATAAAATTATTCCCATTTAATACATGTTTGTAAGTAAAACATAAATTTCCACGCGCGCTCTCTAAAGCGGCTCAAAAAGTTAAACAAAGCACTTTGTGAGACCTTAAAATATGCGATGAATTCCGAAGTGGGCGCAAAAGGCAACTGTTTAAAATGTACAAAGTTTAATGGAAATCCGGACCGCTAAGGGAATATTAAGGGGATAATGGGGAGTCGACATCGGGCATGGCTCGTAGGTGACGGCCGCGGCCGGGTCTTAGGTTGCCAAGTTCAGGTAATCGCTCGCGTTGTGTAACTTTGCCAAACATGTTACGTTACTACGCCAGAGACTTTGAAATATTATGCGTAAGTATTACAATGAATAACCTCTATTTTATTCATATTGTTTACTTATACTAAAATACCAAGAGACTATACAATACATTTAGGGAGGTTTATACTAATAAAAATGAAACAATTACAACAAAGGAGATAGCAAAATAGTGTGGCCACTATATGTTATTTAATGCACCAACGAGAGAGAGAGATCTTTCACAGAGTACGTCCAACTCCACATGTCAAAGAGTAATAGTATAATGTTGTTTCGTGCCTAACTTAAATTCATATATATATATATTGCGTTTCTGAGGCCTGTTTGAAATTCCCAGCGTTCTACTACAGAAAATTCGCCCAATGTGTTTTCATACTTGCGCTTTGAGACTAGAATATGTGTCACTTTGCTACTTGCATACTACATACCTAATCGTCTACTGTATATGAAACCCAGCACGGTTGAGAGATACCTCAAACTATAAGTCACCAATTATTTACGTTAAGTGTCTTCAAACTAGCCTGTCATTTATTCGTCATTGAGCGGGAGGTGACTTAATTAATAAAATTAGAAATAATTGACTAACATTAAAAAAACAGTTAACAACTGCTGACAGTGGTAGAGTCCGCAACAACAACATCAGTTGTACAAATGGGCCGCTCGACGGGTCACATACCACGACCTCACAGAAGACAGGCGTGAAGTAGAAGGTTTCTGCGTTTCGTCTGAGGAGTGAGATGCCGGATGCCTAATGTTAGTCCTCATGCCCTCCTCCTTCCTACCCTTTTCTAATAAGAAATATTAGAGAAGGGTAGGAAGGGGATGAAGAGAAAGAAGATGTGACGGAGAAGGGGATGGATAGGAGAAGGAAATGTCCGTTATTATCGTTACCCTCCTCTGTCTATTAAAGGTAGGCAACGCATCTGTACCTCGAAATAGCTTGTCGCAGACGTTTATGGGCTGCGGTCACTTAGGTGAACGATTTCTCGATTGTCACCTTCTGTTAAAAAAGTCATAAAAAACAGATAAAAAAACAGAAATAAATAATAAGCAAACAAATTTTCAATTAGGCTCTGTAATGTTTGACATCAAATAACTCGTTAGGAATAAATTCGCGCATAAAATTTTCACATTCAGATGTTTCACAAAACAAAGTCGTAACAAGCAGAATTTTGTTATATTCGGTATTCTGAATAATGTTAATAATTTCAAACATTCATAACTATGTGTACGGTTAGACGATGGGAAAGTTAGGAGCCAGTTTTACTCTTGTTTTTAGAATTTGTCGATTCATTCTTTGATCCCTCCAGAATTTACTTTGAGCTTGTGTATTATATATGTGCTGATATATTTTTTATTCACTTTTAAACAAAATAAATGCTTATAGCGTCAGCGTAACTATATATGTATATGTTACTATTGGATTTCTATTGGTGATGATTCTACTATAACTTAACTTCTTAAATATTGAAAACAATCATCATATAAAAAGCTAAATCTTTTTCTACAGTTAGTTATATACCCACTTGTTCGAGACTTAAAGAATCCAGTCGAAAAATTATTAATAAAAGGATATTTACACAAATTGATTTGATTTATTTAATGATCTTTCTCCTGTCCTGTTCCCATTTTAAGTGGGTTTGGTTTGCACATGTTTCCGTCTTCTATGCCTTTCCTGCTCATGTCATCTTTTACACAATTCAAACAGCTATTTTCAGATCTACCAATATCAACATATCCCTCCACATTTATATCCAAAACGCCAGTTTTCCAAATACCATTCTTCCCTCCAAAAGCTAACTTTTTGGTCCTTAATTTACTTGAATCTTTCTTTAATCTTAAAATAAATTGAGGTGTTTTTGAAATAACAAGAATGTTTGCGAAACGACAGAAAACCTGCGAAAAAATGGAGGTCGGAAAAACGGAGATCTTTCATGAGAAAATTTTAAAATCGGGTGAAAATGTTGCAAACATGAGGAGCGAGCGCAATGTCAAAGGCGATGTTTTCCTACAAAACAGACGGTGGCGAGGCGAGGCGTTTCTTAGAAAAGATGTCGTTCTTGTCTTCTCGAAAGTGGCGTTGTGTGATTGTTGGATCCCTACTCCCCCTTCCTTCCAATTAGCCGTCGTTATGTCTTCGTGATGCCTCAAAAAGCGTTACTGACGTTATCGCGGAAAATTTTCGTCTCCCTTAAACGTCTACTTTCAATTAGTACGTTTATTATTAAATTTTGTTTTGAAAACTTGGTAACATAGGTTTGTTGATTAATATTTAATGGAAATGTCAATATATAAACGCTAGTTATGACTTTTTAGGCACATTATCTTAACACATAGTCAAGAACTACAAACACCCCGTAACGGAAGTAGATTTCTTTGTTTCTTCTGGATGCTCTACTTCTGCACAGGTAGAGTATCATCTTGGTCCTTGATGGACATTTAGTCAGCCGATCAACAAGAAACTTAAATTGTAATTAAAATATCGAATAGATAATAAAGTAATAGATATAATCCAGCTTGAAATAGGACGAACATTTACTATTCCTATTTATCTAAAACGACTCGAATAAAGGCGCGACAGTGTAATGTCTTCAGGGTCCGCTGACGCTTTGAAAGACTTACAGAGAGCAAACAATCCTATTCAAGTGGTGTCGTCCCGACAACGTCCAAGGAAGTGAAGGGGGAAGAGGGAAGCGAGAGGGCGCGACAACAATGAATGCGTTCAAGCAACGCGGACTGCGACTGTTCCGCTCTGAGCGCCACTTAATTCACACCTAATTTGCCATTCTAAATTCAACTGCATGCCTTACGTTTTTAAGTTCATTTTTAATTGCAATGAATAAAAGATCGATGGGCACATTTAAATGAAATCTTTGAATTATTAGTTCATTATAAAAGAACAAATGCACTCTTGCCGTCTGGATGCAGTAATATTTCTATGATATATTGCTATCATTAATTTACGATGAAAAACTGAACGATCGCGTCTTCAAGTTTTGTAATCTGTGTCGAACTTAATAGAGATTAAAGTAAATTCGAAAAGGATTGGAAATCATATTTAATACATCTAGTCAAAATTGTAGTACCGTTCAGTAGCAGCATATAAGTAAAATTACATTAACGCTATATAAGAGTACTTATAGAATATCAGCGAAAGGGGAAATAATGTTTAAAGTTTAAAAATTACCCCTGAAATTTTCTCCGGAGGAGATTTTCCGGCAGGAAAACAATTTATTTGGTAACCAGTGCACTATATTAAAGCAGATATTTTCTACTTCTACTTACAGTTAACCCTTGCTTTTTAACGACATTTTCTCTTTGACATTTTGTTATTTTATTTTTGTTTATTAATTCATCATAATCATCATTATCAAGGGTGTACAGCGTGTACTACTCTTTCTGCAACAAGCAATCTCTAACTGTAGCATCTCACCGTAAGTCCCGGTTCGTTTATGTCTATATGAAGAAAACAGCAGCTGGGTGGCGATTGAGTGAGTGAGGCAAGCTGCAATATCGCGTTGCCACCTAAGTAACAATAGCCAGTGGCTACGCTTTCGAATTGGCGACGTTGTAACACCGTGGCCAAGTGAGTAAGCTACCATACATTTTGATATTAACTGTTTGGATACTTAGACAGCGGCAATATCGTAATCTGCCGTTACCTCGTAAAGTAGTCCAGTCGTTTAAGTTTCAACGTAAGCAACGTATTCACTGTGTTTTGCCGCCGTTGCCTACATTTGCGACGTTAAAATGCCCTCTGAAATTTATACTTTTACTCTTTTTCCAGGTAAGAAATTTACAATACAACAATACAACGCTGAGTACGACTTTTTGATTTCAAAATTTAATAGCATTATCATTACTGTTATTAAGTCATGTTATAAATTAATAAAAGATATGAAACATTTAGAATAATAATAAATTACAAATTATTAATTCCTTCGTAAGGGAGAAATGAAACTTTATGCCGGGATAACGAAGTTTTTCTTTAAACTATAAACATTATATGAAAATGAGATCGTCTGTTGAAAGGGAGCCAAACAAAATTTACTTACTCGGATTAATTAATAACTTAAGGGAACATCGTCCGTCCGTCGCAAGCGTTGCTACATCGTGATTGTAATTTTTCCAAGCGATGTAATTTTTTTTCGCTGCGAGCCCTGTGTTGATTTATGGTGCGATCTTTTGCTCATAAATCAAAACCTTTACAGCCTGCCTCCGTAACGAGATAGCTTTGAAATCCTTCCGACTGTTGACAATTTTAACTCTTTTAATGCTAGTTAAATACTATGTTCATTTTCATTTTAATATTTAACAATGAGTTAACATTAGTAGAATTAGTAGTAGCAGTGATTTATATCTTTGCTTTTGTTTTAAACAAACTTTTTACGGATTCGAATATGAGATCCTTAAGTTATATATATTAAAAATTCTGGTACATATTTATTTCCATTGGAAATCGGAACTAACATCAACATGCTGCTACTCGTATGTACACTAACTCCGGGTACTTACATTAAGAGTAATTTGTCTGGATAATTCATGTTAAAGCTATTATTATTATTATATAATTTGCAGAGAATAGGTTTATCGAAGGGTAAAATTAGGATTAATTGAATATCCTCGAAATGTTAAATTAAGATTTCATCTCTTAAGCCCCCACCCCCCCCCCCCCCCCCGGGACGTCGTACGGAGTGGGCGTGTTCAAATG